>JAQIXJ010004985.1:0-10000 GCA_034700185.1 Phthiracarus laevigatus | reverse complement strand
ACGGAACATTCATAGAGAGCTCACTTTTTCATATGTTAAGGTTTACTTATGTAAAAAACTTAATAGTTAAATCAAGTGGATTAGGTCAATTAATATAAGACTGCGAACATACAGACGGACGGACGGACAGACGGACGGACGGAAGGACGGACATGGTCAAATGCATAAGCTCTCCTTTTCTAAAAAAAGTGAGCTAAAAAACTTATAAATTTAAAAAATTTAAAACTTCCCAAAAAAATTAATTTCTATACTATCATCAATTAAGCTTGTTTAACATTTCCAACTGTTTGTGTAATTAACCGAAATTTGGTTTAAATATTAACAAAAATGTTGAAATAATTGAGTTAGTTCTATATTAAACTTTGTTACTCTTAAATCTTTTGCGTTTTATTTCACGAAATAATATAGACAGGAATTTGGAGTGAAGATTCTCAATTAAAAAGTGTGAACTCATGAACAAAGATATTACATGGTTTCGCAGTTTAATTATAACCAAAATAATAAAGTCTTACCTTTTCTCCTTTAAGACCACTTATATATTACAAAATTGATACAATTTTTGCTATTGTTATGCAAATAATATTTAATTTTTATAACCTTTATCTGCAGTGGGAATTGAGAGCATTGTAATTGCAATGAATAGATATGTTATATGATTCATGAGAAATTATAGATCACTTTAATTTCGTTTAATCATCTCTAGATATGTTACATAGCTCATCAGTTCCTTTCATTTAACAAAACTAAATTTTAGAGAATAGTCTGCTAAAGCTATTAAATTAATACCCATTATTGATAATATAATGTTTTCTTTTCTAAATTAATTAATAATTCATGCAATAATTTGAAATTAAAATTGTTTAACCGTTCATCGTTAATCATTCCCTTATATTACTTAAAATAAAACAATAGTTAAAAACGATTACAACATTTATTTACAATTACAGATAAAATTGAATTGAAATGTTATTATAATGAATGGAAATAATATTATGTTAAACCAAATCAAATATTTAGTGAAATAAAAAAATTATTAATAAAAAGCTGTTAAACCTTAAACTTAGCAAATGCGGTATACAATATTTAATTTTGCTAAACTTTCATTAATCATTAACCACACTATTTTTAACATTAAAATTAGATATAAGGCAGAACTAATATTAACTGATTATAATTCATGTTTTAAACTAAATTAGTTTATTAAACCAAAAAATGCTCATTACTCACCATATTATGACTCACCAAACTTCCAATGATAATGTTTGGCGTGTTTTCACAATGAATTCAACTATTGAACAACAAACAATACCCTCACATAAATAAGAACACATCCTATATATTAATGTAATAATATTACAATTACACCGAAATATATAAATTGAGTTTAGTTAACACTTACCTCAAATGTAAAATAATATGAAATATGGAATGATAAGCTTATGTTGTTGACGACGTATAACTTCTCAATCAAATGAATGGATAAAAAGGATTCACTCTGTTTTATACTGTCATCAAATCGAGCCATAAAGCGTATGTATATCTGATATAAAGTTATTCGAGACATATAAGTTATATTTATGGTGTTTTGCGGTGACATTGGTTTTGGGCATTCGAATTAAATTGTTAACTTATAGGATATGGAACAGCAAAAAACTTCTTTGCAATCATTTTGAAAATTTTTTCAATACCATTGATAACTAAATTCTATCGAAATAATATTGAAATAAATGATAGATCTCGCAGGTGTGGCTTATATAATAAAAGCTCCAATCAATGCAAGTTTAGATTACAATATTACCTATAATGTCTGTCTGCAATTTAACTCTAGCCGACAATTATAAAGTGAAGTATACTTGTGTATACCTGCATAAGAAAGGCTTTTAAAATTTGTCCCTCAAGAGGTAAATTCTATACCAAAAATAGAAATCTACTCTTTGAGGGACAAAGTTTAAAAGCGTACACAGGTATCGCAAATATGCTTTATAATTGTCGGCTAGAGTTAAATTGCAGACAGACATTATAGGTAAAATTGTAATCTAAACTTGCATTGATTGGAGCTTTTATTATTGAAGCCACACCTGCGAAATCTATCCTTTATTTCAATATTATAACATTTGGTTATCAATGGTTTTGAAAATGATTTCAAAATGATTGCAAAATAGATTTTACCGTTCATATCCTATAAGCTATAAGTTAACAATTTAATTTGAATGTCCTAAATGATTGAGGTCAACAACATAAGCATATCATTCCATAATTCATATTATTTTACATTTGGGTTAAGTGATAACTAAACTTAATTTATATATATAGTATTTTGATATAAATCTTATTTATGTGAGCATAATATTGTTGTTCAATAGTTAAATTTATCCATAATGAATGTGCAAACATGGAAATTGGCAATATTGGTGAGTAATAAGCATTCTTTTAATAAACTAATTTAGTTTAAAACCTGAATTATTATTTGTAAGTGTATGTTCTGCATCAGATCTAGTTTAATGTTAAAAATAGTGTGGTCGATGAATATTGAAAGTTTAGCAAAATTAAATATAAATTTGATAATTTTAAAGTGTAACATCATCTTTCAGAGTGTATTATTTGGAGAAAATTAGTTTTTTATTTCATTAAATGGTGTTACTTCAGGCAACTTTTTTTGATGTAGTTTAACAAAATGTTTCCATTCATTATAATAACAATTCGTTTCAAATTTATCTGTAATTGTAAATAATTGTTGTAACCGTTGTTTTTACTATTGATTTAGTTAAAACAATATTAACGATTAATAGCTTATACAGTTAAACTATTTTAAGTTCAAATTGTTGCATGAATTTTGTATAATTTAGAATCGTCTACATCCATATTATCATTAACGAATAATAATTTAATTGTTTTAACAGACAATGCTCTAAATTATAGTTTTGTTAGAAGAATTGAACAGATAAGCTATGAAACAAATATGTATAATGAAACAAATCTAGATATGATTAAACGAGAAACGAAGTGACCTGTAATTTCTAGTGAATAATTTAATTCTCTATTAAACCAACATATCTATTAATTGCAATTACAATGCACTTAATTTCTACTGCAGATTTAAGGTTTTAAAAATTAAATATAATCTTACATGCATAACAAATGCAAAAATTGAAACAATATAGAAATATAGAGGTGGTTTTAACAGAGAAAAGGTAAGACATGTAAAATTTTCATATATTAAATGGTTATAATTAATCTGTGAAACCATGTAATATAATTGTTCATGAAATTCACACATAATTAACAGTTTTATCGAGATTTTTCACTCATTCTCCTCTATATATTAATTCGAGTAATAAAACACAAAAGATTTAAGAGTAATAACGAAGTTTAATATAAAATTCATTCTATTTATTTCAGCATTTTTGTTAATATTTACCCATATTTCTTTATTAATTAAATTAAGTTCAATATATTAAACAGATAAAATTGATGATAGTTAAAAAAAATCGAATAAATTAAATAGAAATTATATTAAATATTTTGAAAGTATTGGTAATCATTCAATTTTTCCTAAAGCTTTCCATTCATTCTGTGTTTAATTAATCTAATACTAGCTTATTAATTAAATCTTAGTTTCATATAGAAAATAAAGATAGACTTTTATTAAAATTTATCAAAATAAATAATTTTTTACATCCAACAATCCTTTAGTTCAAAAAGAGGCGTTGTACGATATACACCAGTATTGTTGTAAAAAATTAAATAAAAAGTATTGTTTTATTAGGTATATTAATTCATTTTTTCATTGGGTATTATTGTATGAATTATTGCTTTCTTTTATGAATTACTTTTTTACAGGTACTCATTTTTATTTAAGATAACTCTTTTGTACCTTTAGGTGGGCGCGTCGCGCGCCTCCTTTCGCGCCGAAGGCGCGATCCTAAATTCGTTTAAATTGATTTAAAACTAATCTAATATTTATTTATTTTTTATTTGGAATATTAATATTAGTTAAAATCTTATTGTTAGAATAATGAAATAACTTTTTCTATAACAATACTGCAACCATGTATATCGTACAACCATCCAAAAAAGATGTTTTATAGATCTTTGAAGTGAGCTAAAAGATTGCTAATACTTTAGTTTTGTCATTCCTAATATTAACGTTACATGAGCCGTAAATAACATTTTGTGTCCAAATTATTAAAAAAAATTGTTGTTTTTTCTTTAATTTTTTAAATTTTGGGTGGTTCTACGATATACGCCAGTATTGTTGTAGAATGTGTTATTTATTACTCTAACAATAAAATTTTAACTTGTATTATTATTTCAAACAGAAAACATAGAAATAATAGAATAGTTTTAAATAAATTTAAACGATTTTTAGGATCGCGTCTGTGGCGCGAAAGAAAAGGCGAGCGACGCGCGTCCATCTAAAGGCACAAAAGAGCTAACCTTAATAAAAAAAACTAAATCTTTACTATATTTAAGTAATGTAAAATTAAATTCATAAAATAAGGCAAAATAGAACAATACCTAATGAAAGAATGTAGTAAAATATACCTAATAAAACATTAAGTCTCATACTTTTTATTTAAATTTCTTACAATAATACTGATGTATATCGTAGAACAACTATATTTTTGATTAAACTTTAATAATTAAATTTCTAAATTATTATTATTGAGCCCTAAATATACCGGATGTTGATTTATATGTAGCAATTTATTAGTTAAGTACTGTATTGAAGTCAACTGAATTTCAGATTTGCTAATTTTATTTAGTTTTAACATACATTTAATCTCGCATACAACCGATGTATGAAGTGAGCTAAAAGATTTGTAATACTTTAGTTTTGTCATTCCTAATATTAGGTCTTTACTCATAATAAACTTCAAATATTTTGAATTTAATTAATTATGACTTCTCTTATTTCATAAGCTTTAAAAATCAGATAAAAATTGTATGATACAATGTGTAAAACTGTAATGTGCGATATGCAACTTGATTTATATTTTGAATGCTTAAAATTTTTTGTGTGGCTTTAATATTACACATTATTGAGCTAATAAATACAACTTGTCATTGCTTCCTTCTCATTAACCCATTAAGCTAGTATAACGTTACATATTTTTTTATCTTACCCTTTTTATGGAGTATATTGTTGAATATCTTATGTATTTATGCATAAGATGCATGGATAAACAATGTACTTTTTTAGTTAAAAACATTTTTATGTATTAAATGGTATTATCGATAAAAATAGTATAATTCAACATAGTATGAGAACGTGACACCGAGATGATTCTTTTAAATATAAAAATTGATTAAGAAAAATATTATAAACAATGAAAATCGACAATTAAATAATTTTATGACTATTACTCACAACTAAAGCTATATTTTCCTTCATTTAAATCATTTTTATTCCCTTTAAAAAAATCAACAATACTTTCGGGGAGAGAAACGTGAAAGTATTTTTTATATTATTAATTATATTTATTAAGCGGGTATTGATGAAAAAACCCTATAACATAAATTAGAAATATTGTTGTAAAACTTTCAGAAAAAGTCAATCAGAACTTATATTTTACTTCACTCTCTTATTCTCGTAGTTTGCATTGTTTGTGAATAATAGTAAAGTGCCTAATTGTCGAAGGGCCATATTAGCGGCCATAATTAAGAAAATATTTAGAAAAAAGGGTTTTAAATAGTTATTTAATAGTTATAAATAATCTGTCAAATAATTATTGGAAAAATAGTTAGAAAAAATCTTTTGATTTGAATGCAGAAGTTTTCAAAAAATTATAGATCATGCAAAAACTCAAAGGATTAAACGGCATTTTTTTGTCTTTGTGCGTAGAAATTTTTCAAGTTTTATTTCTTCAGTATCTTCCCTATATGCTATGAAAACATGAACCATCTCAATACTTATAGGATTTCAGCAACAATTTTCGGGATTTTAGTCTTTTCAAATTTAAAGAAAGAATTCTTTTGAATTAGTAAGAATTGGTTAAATATTTTTAAAATGGTTAAGAAAATTAACTAATATATATATATATTTTTAAATTATTTAAGTTATTTATCAAATCTTTACTAATTACCAATATGTTTCTGTATGAGTTTTAAGAATAGTTAATTAAACATTTTCGCGTTCTTCATTCTTAGTCATAATACAGTGAAAGCCTATTCATTTATATTTTTAATATTTTTCTAAATTTAAATATTACTGTTTTAAATTATTTGAGACTAATGGTGCCAATATTAATATTTGTAATGGTTAATGAATGGCATTGACCATTGGTTTTCGGTTTGAATTGGTTTTGTTTAAGGGTTTTAGCTCACTTTGTAAAAGTCGAGCTATTGGATTTAACAGGTCTGGCAGTGACTGTTAGGATGTAAGCCGTTATTCAAATTTTCTAAAATTTTTTCGATTTTTTAATTCTTTATGTTAATAAAGGAATTTTTGTACGATAGGAGGCTTTTTTCATTTTTTCAAAATTTTTCCAATTTTTTTGATGTTAACTCGTCGACAGCTAAACTAAGAATGAATAAAAATATCCTAAACACTCACTGAAGTACTATTTATAACAATGTTTTAAAGTACATAAAAATTTGTAGCGAAACAATTATAATTAAAAGTTATGTTTGTTTAAAAATAAAATTACAGAAATGTTGGCAACAATATAATTAGTTTTTTTGGCCTAAATTAAATGCAATTATTTATAATTCACGTAACTATTGTACATATCTATTCACTTAAAAAATATTTGAATCAAAGTGAGCGCATTCAATGAAACCAGTTTCAAACCATTAAACCATTTACATAAAAATAGTATAAATAACTTTAGAATATAATGGCTTCATCTTTTAATTTCGATAATTTTTCAATTATAAAACAACAGTAGGTAGTATTTCAAATATCGAAATACTTATTGATTTATGCTAAATCTTCACTAATTTATAACTCTTATAATTAAATATTTAAAAAATATATAACATGAAATTATGTAAACGGAATTTTTATTTATTGTTTATGGTTTTTTATTTGTTTGGTTTGGTTTGGATAGGTTTCCATAATTACTTATTGAAAAGGTTTGGATTGGTCTGATTTGAGAACGTAAATTTAAGGCTAGTTTTGGTTTAGGAAAAATCAAACAATTGGCCCCTTTAGTTGATATCTTTTTTATCTTTAGGTGGACGTGTAGCCGATCCGCATATCCGAATTGTTTAAATATTCTAAAAATTGTCTAAAATTCCGGTTTATATCAAGTAAAGGATTTTTTGTGTAGAAACAGTTTATAAGGGACAATAAATGGTTAAACTTTTTTATTTAAAAGTCAAGCTTCTAAACCATGTCTGTCTGTCTGTCTGTCTGTCTGTCTGTTCGCAGTCTTATATTTATAAAGGGTTTTTACCTATTCATTATATTAATAAAGGGAATTGGCATTTTACCTTATTTATTGGCTTAAAAACTAATATTTGTGGCAAAAATTGGCATTAACCTATGAAAAAGTGAGCTTTCTATCAATGTGTCGTTCTTGTTTAGTAATAATTAGGTCAATAATGATAAAAATCGAGTATAAATAGCCAAAATTCTTGGCGGAAACTTCGAAGTTAAAAGTAATAAACTAAACTTTAATAAAAATAATATAATCTAATGGTTGGGAGCGAACGGAGAGAGCGAGCGGCCATATACAAACTGAAACTGACTTTACAAAGTCAGATATTATGACCGTTTTAATCTTGTTTTCTGTTTAAAAAATTGCCGTTTAAATCCGAGGATTTTATACTCGTCACAGACTTACAATTAGGCAAACATTGTCAAATAACTTCTTTCCGATAAAACAAGTTAAAAAATTATTGGCCTTTTTAAGATTCTATTATTCGCATATTAGAATTATAGTTTAACAGTTTTACTGCAAGCATACTACAGAACTACTAAATTATTCAATGTTCAATTACATTCTAACCATAGTTTCATTTATTATGTCAATTTTTTTAAATGAAAAAACGCACTGTTCTGACGTCAGGCGCCAATCTTAAGTATAGTGGAAAAGAGTTGTAGGCTGTCTCGACTTTTTCGGAAATCCGATAAAGTAACAAACATTGCAAATTTCAAACGAATGCCCACATTATGCAATAACATTATGCAAAATATTTGGATGTACTAAATGAAAGTATGTTTTAAACCAAAAATATAACATTTAATTACGTAACTTCTTGGACTTAAAATTGAATATAAAGAAATGGTATAAATGTAAACTATGATAAGAGACTTAATCAGTCTCATTAAACGAGTTAAACTTAATATAAAACTTTATTGTTCTTAAACTGTTTGGATAATAGGATATATATATATATAGGTTGTAAACTTATGTAAACATTTAACATTTCAATTATTGGCCTTTGTATCTTAATTTTCCATACAATAGTACAAAAAAGTAACAATGGAATAAGTACTGCAGTGTTCATGAATAAATATTTAATTTAATACCAGTTAGAAACCCGCTTCGCGTGGAAATAACATATTTATGCCCGTATAACAAATTATATTGTTTATATTAACTGTCATTTTGTTTTATTGTTGCATTTAACACTTTTTTTCTCGTGCAATACAACAATATTCTTTAGTAATTAAAAGTTTTTACTTTTTAGATATTGTTAGGTAACGTTAGAATAAAGAGCTTATTAGAATATTGTAGGAGAACGTGAAGCAGAGAGAAAGATCGTTCTTTTAATATATAATAAGGATATGAACTGGATTTATAAAATTCTAACAAATTTAAGGGAACTTAATTTTGTTTAGTTTCAAAAAAGTGAACTGTGCTAAAACCCATCCTCCTATAAGGTTACCCGACTCCTTCCATTTGCGCTTATAAACTATAATAAAATACTATTCTAGGATTATGTATATTTTCCCGGCAGTATTGTTGGCACGTTTTTTTGAAAGTCGTTAAACTATTTTTGCATAAAATATAAAACTTATTGTTGTCTATCAGAATAAAAAACAGTTTGTTCTCTGTATAATAATTAATGTTTTATTTTATCTTAAATTTAATAAAGTTTTATATGTTTAGTATGTTTGGTAGGTTTGGAAATTTTGGTAGGTTCGTTTGAATTGGTAGGTTTGGTAGATTTTATAGGTTTGTTGGTTTGGTAGGTTTGGTAGGAGTGGTAGGTTTGGTAGGTTAGGTTGGAATGTATATGTATGGAGATTTGATTGTAATTTTCTTATTTTATAACGTAAACAAATTTTATATTGTCACAAAAAATAAAGCTCCAACAATACTTCCGGGAAAGTATACAATACCCCTATTCTAATATACCAGATGTTAATATACCAGTTACTAAATAAAAAATATTTATGGAACATTATTTTCAAAATAATGCGGTGATATTATGGGCCAAATAAAATAGAACAGTCCAATAATTTAATTAAAACATATAAATTCTATTTTATTAAAAACATATTATATTTATTTCAATGTAAATTATGGTAAAAACTTTTCTGGCTCTCTTTATTGTTCATTATGGCAACTTCAAAGCAAAATTAAAAGTTTTTATCACAATTCATTGAAAAAAAATTATTTATTGTATTTGAGTTACCATAAGTTTAAATCAATTAAAAAGGTTCGAATGGAAAATAAAACTAGAACGACACATTCATAAAGAGCTCACTTTCTTATGGTTATATCTAGGCTAACGTATTTATTTAAAAATCACTTTAATTAATATCTTGTCTTTTGTTTTCTAAAATGTCAAAAATAAATAATATAAAATACGTGCCAAAATAAGTGGTTGAGTTAGTGAGGACACACAGTGTCAAAAAAGTGAGCTAAAAAATTCATCCAAAATACGAAACAATTTAAGAATTTGTGTTCGCGTTTTACGGTTTACGGTTTGCTTTCTAATCGGACAAAAATAGTAATAAGTATTTACAGGGTGTCCCAGACTGTGTTGGCCTGGGGGGAGGTTACTTTCCGACTTTTCAAAAATTTTAGGGGGGGTCAAACTA
>JAQIXJ010004984.1:0-10001 GCA_034700185.1 Phthiracarus laevigatus | reverse complement strand
GGTGATGATCTGTCAACACGCAAAAACTTGTAACCATCGTCGATCTTACATAAACTCTCTACACTTTGTTCTTTCAAAACTTGTGCTGCTGTTACTTTGCCGGTTGATCTTGTTTTTCTTAAATTTAACGAAATTTGCTGAGTTATATCTTCCCTTCATAACTTTTGGTGTTTATAATAATTTTCTATATTACCTACTTTATATTTTTGGCTCAAAGTTGGAATTTTGTTTGATTTTATCACGATGTCAAGTGATTCAAAACGTCAACATAAGGATATTATTTTTGTAAAAGTTTTTAATAAGCCTGCCAGAATCCCTTTTTTCGACAAAAACTGCATTTCTGAAGAAAATTTAGCCAACAAAGGGTACAACAGTTAGTAACTGTATCAACTAAATATTGCGCTCTATATTACTGTAGTTTTCTTCATGTTTATTTAAACTTCTTGAAGCAAACTTTTTAACGCATGAAAATTTTACATCTTTTTGCATTAATAACGAGCATATTCTTTTTCCAGAAGCGTCTAAATGTATTTGATGTTGCAATTTGGGATCATAGTGTGTTAGTACTGGTGATGAACACATTAAATATTTCATTGCCTCGAATGCCTGTTGTTGTGGTTTATAACATAAATGATTTATCCGTCTTTTATAAACTTGTCAATGGTGCTGCAGTTTTACTAACGTTTCGTACAAATCTTCTGTAAAATGAGCACAACCCATGAAATAGGCGCAAATCAGTTTCTGTATTAATCTGTTTGAATTCTTGTATGGCACGTTTTTTTTCTGGGTCCGTTTCAATACCTTCTGTGGAAATAATAAAACCGAGAAATCTTAATCGATAAGACACAAAACAGCACTTGCTAGGTTTCAGTGTTAGACCAGTATCTTGGATGCAATTAAAAACTTGTTGTAGGTAGTCTCTCTTCTTTCGAAAGTAGGGGCTAAAATAAGAATATTTTCTAAGTAGACAAGTACTAATGACCAATTTTGACTTGCCAATACCATCTGCATTAATCTTTGACATACAGCGGGACCTATTTTGATTACGAATTGCAACACATTGACCTCAAAAAAGTCCTTACTTACAAACAAAAGCAGTTAAGGGCTTTGAAGTTTCTGCCAGTGGTATTTGCCAAAAGGCATATTGCATATTGATTTCAGTAAAATATTTAGAACCATTAAAAAATCCAGTGTCCTCACATCACGGCAATGGAAAACCGTCGCTTTTTGTTATTGCATTAAAATCTATAAAAGATATAAAATCTACGATAATCTTATAGACCCTTTGGATTTTCCAACTAAATCAACGGGAAAACGCCAGGGAAATGAAGATTCTCGTATTATTCCCAAATTAAGCATTTCAAATATTTTTTCCTTTCAAGCCTGTGTATCGGTAATTGATTATCGATACGGATTTTAATAAATTGGTTTATGACCTTATTGAACAATATTATAATCTTATATTTTGCATCACATTAATAGCTCTTTACTACTTTTTGTATTGTCAGTATTGTCGAAAATATTTATAATACCAGTTTTCATAGTTTTTCGTTTAAAGCTATGAAGTATTGGTAAGTGACAATAGTTAACCTAGTTGTTTGTTAAAATTTTTAAATAATTAGCGTTTATTTCTTCATTTAATTGTTTTAATTGAACGCGGGAAGGAAACAATACACAACTAAAACCCAAATTTTTTAACAAGTTTAGTATAATAGGATTAGTTTGTGTAAAAACAAGTAATTTTAACAACGATATTTTTCACTTAGTTTTCTCTCTTTAGGTTTGAATGTAAAAAACTTAACGAGTTTTGATTAATCACATGTGTAATCAAAAGGTTGGTTTACATGAAACTATTCGGAATATTTTATTATCAACCAATTGGATTTAAAAAAAACATATAATGAAAAAGAGTAGATGTAAAAACTGAAAAATTTATTAAAAATTTAAGGTTTCTAAAAAATTTAAACATAAACTTACTTGACTCATAATGTGTAGGATATCATCAGACCAAGCGTTTTCAACTAACATCGCCAATATTCGGCCAAAGTTAGTGGCGTTGTACCAGTCAACTATTGCACAATAAACTAAACATTTACATATATTACATTGAGTTAAACTGTATATAATAAAACATACCATCTAAAGTGGATTAACAAATAATAAAATCAGACTTTTTTACAACCATGGTCTAATTTGATAAGGTGGTGTAGTCCTCACAACATATACAACATTTGGAACCTCACGATCTAAGTTTGCTGTAAGTTGTAAATTAATATCTATATAATCAGTGCAATCTAGAAACATAATCGAATCTTTCATTCATGCCAGCAATAAAAGAGTATCATTTACGGTTTATTCTGTATGTTTGGACATTTCTCGTTGTTAAGCATTTTGATTATCTCATTCATCTGATTAAACTGGTCATCAAAATAGTAAATTTCTTTGTTCACATTTTCGTGCGTAATATTCAAAAAAACAAATGCGTTGTGATATTACAATTCATCGCCATTCGATAATCTTAGCAAATTGTAACGAAGTTCAGAGGCAACCAGATTTTTACTTAATAATATTTTAGAAATGTTACTGATAAAAAATATTATGAAATTGTTGAATTCCCCTTATACGTGCCTATTATGAAATAGTTACCCATTAAAAAGCAGAATCCACGCGGAATGTTATACATTTTATAGCAATTGGCTGAAGAAACATTTTCATACTGCTTTGTCTTCAATGAGTCTAATCGATTGAAAAAACAAAAACTTAATTGTAATATGTAACTATTTTTCGGTTCACATCATCTGATGTCAGCCATGTCAATGCATGGCGGACACATTTATAAAGCTAACTCGTCATGTACTCGTCAAGCAGCAATTGAATCATTATTTTAACTATTTTTCAACGTTTAAGTTCACAAAATTTTTAAGAAGGAATTCTTACATCTTATCTTTATCGTTCTATAACAATGATCAAGTTTCAACTAGTTTTAAATTCGATCAAACTGCAAAAACATAATACTCACAATGTAACGAATAGTAACCTTAAATGACTTGAATTTGTCACGAAGCTTGTACTCAACTGCTGGTAATAATCCATTTGCATTAATTAATTTGTGCCACTTTTCTAAGTTCTTTTCAAAAATCTACTTGCTATCGAAGAAATTTATTAAAGCCTTGCTAAAAACGTCAAGTTTAAATGGATTACTGGTTTCGAGACATTGAAAGCCCACTTTCGTTAAATTTCCGTAATTGTCTTTTAGTCCTTCACCACGCTAATTACACCACTAAATATATATATAAAATTTATTAAATTTTTAATGTAGCGTTAATAGGCATGTAAATTCTGCGTACTATGTTTAATAGATAACATAATTGCAATCTAGTGCTAAATATATGTATATATAGTTAATTTGTAAATAATTGAAAAAATTATCTTAATGATTTAACTAATTAAAACAATAATGATCAACTCCAGGACAATATAATCCAAACTGTAAATATCGGCTTTAGTGTCTAACTTCCGTAAAAAATTTATCGCGCGATGTAATGTCAAGTACCGGTTTAAAAAGAGTGAGAATGATAAACAAGTTTGTGATAAGTATACAAACTGAAATCTATGAATTTAACGAAACCATTGTTTTAATGCTTGTGTAACGAGTTTAACTAATTTTACTAAAAAACGATAAGACACGTGTCTAATAGCGTCTATGTTATCAATTTTGATGTTAAAATGTCGACAGACTAACTAGGACTAATTAAAAATTTTCCTTTCTGCTGGCTTAAGGTTTATATTTTCTTCAGGCTTTGGTTTTAGGAATAACTAAGTTTAAAGTAATAAAGAAAAAATGAATTAAAACTTAGATAAATTATAAATAAAAAATTTATATTAAAATTCATGAAACTAAAATTGTAAGAATATCTATTTTAAAAACTGTTTTAAAATAGATTAAATAAGTTATATAAAACTGTAGACTAGGGTCGTTTCTTAATTAAATAAGACCAAATTGTTGTCATATTACTTTATTGAATAGTTAGGTTATATAAATAAATTATATTGAAATTGTTATAAATGGACTTGTCTTGATTTATTTAAACTAAATTATAGAATAATTGGTATTAGGATAATTGGTATAAGAAACAGTTAAGTGCATTGTCTCAAATTAGTATATTATTTTAAATGCAACTAAAATATTTTAAAATTGTTGTAATTGAATTTGTTTATCTAAATAATGGTACATATGTCAAGAAAAAAAGATAGATGTCTAATAAAAAGTTGTTTTAATTGTAATTTAAATAGTTATTTGAAGATAAAGTTTAATCTTAGTTTTACTATAAAACTAAGTGTTTAATTGAATCGTCATTCTTTCACTTGTCTTCATCAATACCCATATAAAATTTGTTATTCAAGGGATATAAAACTATTTCTTATGTTAATAGAAGGATTTTACCAATTTTTTTGTTATTAAATAGCTTTACATGTCAAAAAGGTCAAAAACGTGTCAAAATGAACAAAATTATGCTTATTATTGTCAAAAAATGGATCTATATTAGGAAAAAATGTGCATAAATTTGTTAAAAATAGCCATAACTGTATCAAAATAGGCAAATTCGGCCAAATTAAGATTACAGTTGAGTTATGCGCACCTGAGTTATTCATCCCGAAGCGTAAGTTGTCTCTCCTCCCGCGTGTAACCACACAAGGATAGGATTATTTATAACATTGATAAGAAAGTGGCAATATAATTAACTATCGTCATCCTTTATAGTTATAAGGGCATTTAACCATTGTATACTAATATCTCGGATAAGTTAATCAGAGGATTAGGACATGGATAGTTATGCATCACATTTAACCTTAAGTTAATTTGTGATCCATTGCGGCTCGATTTGTTTGGCTCGATGCATTTGAAAAGCAAGAGAAACTAAAACCACTGAAAATTATGTTACCGTTTGTCAAAATAAGTTTATAAACAAAGTCGAAATTAGTTATTCTTAAATTTACGGCTACATCCATAAATCTCCGTTTTGTTTGAAAATGTAGCGATGTTTAAATATTAAATTATAACTTTGAAATTTATCTATTTATAAGCATTTATCTAAGGTTTTGGAAATGGGTTGTCCGTTTGTGTGACTACTAACTTTTAACTTTATTATAATTTATTACTCATTATAACTTTTCAATTAGTAAAGTGTTAGATTGAAATGTTAAATTTATTTACATTTCAATTTTATTATTCAAAAATGGAAACAACACTAGAAATAATTAAAGAAAAAAACTTTAAATTTAAATATTTTTTGCTTTTGATATTATTTTGTAAACTTAGATCATAAATGTTTTCGGTTTAGTTTCGAACTTTTTATTTAGAATTGTTTTTTATACATTAAACCTTCTATTTTTGTTTTTTTTAAATAAATTGCAATTTAAGTTTATTTATAATTTGATTAGCATTTTAACTTCAATTTTATTATCAAATGCATTAAGACGATATTATTTAGTATTTATCAGTCTAAGTAGTTTAATAAACTTACATAAATAAAATAGAATTAAAATTATTAAATTAAAAATATTCTAATGAAATAACTTTAATTTTTTTTACGTCTACGTTTTCCGTATAGCAACATCCCTCTGTAAAATCTATACACATAATATTTAGGAATTAAAATATGCAGTTTAATTTATGTTTCTTTTCTTTATAAAACAAAAACAAAAAATTAATTTTAAATTTAATAGGCACTATTTCACATTATATAACTAAAATAATTGTTAGACTTACGATAACTCTTCAGTTGGCCATGTTTATATACTTGTTACTTTTATCTCTATTTGACAATCATACAAACATTTAATTTGACAGTTGTTAAAAAACTGCTTCATTTAATATTAAAACAAGTGAATAAAATTTGAAATTCTACACCATAAGTTTGAACAATACATATAAAAATCATATTTTGAGTTTTATTATCGTTCAAAGCACTTATTTATTTAGTAATCGCTTTTTTATATGTTTGCATATAGTTTGGCACATAATATATATGATTAATTTGTTCGATCTATTAGCTTTGTTTTCATTTTTTTCTTGAGTGTATTAAGATGATTTTAAGGTTAAGCCTTAAATTGTTAAAAAGTCAGTTTAAGATAACTGTATTTCAAACGTCTTCTTAACAAAAAATTAGATGCAACTAGCTTTGAAAATGAACAAGAATGTAGCGTTGAATTCATACTCGGCCGAAGAGATGATCATAAAAAATTACCTTATCTTTGCAAGTAAGAGGATCGCAGTGGTGTGCGTTAAAAGTGACAGACGTGAGTCTGCCTGAAGCCGCCACCGATGCAGATCTTGTTTGCAATACTCAAGTGAGACCCTTGAGGTCCAATGTGGAGAAGGTTTCCATGTGAACAGCAGTTAAACATAGGTGAGTCGGCACTAAATGAATCGGAAAAACCGTATAAAAAGTCATAGTATATGTTTCTGCATGCGTATCTATTTGATTTGAGTCTTCGAAAAATAATCAATATCAAATGGATGAATAATAAGATATTTGTCTACTGAAATTGACACATAGACCACGTTTCATCGACCAAACACTGCTTACGACGCACAATAAATAGAATTTGCAAAATTGGAAACAGGGAACATACCATTTGTTTTTCCAAAGAAGTTTGCCAATGAAGTTTTTGAGGAAAGATTTCGAATATTTTTACATGAGGATGGCAATCAATCGGTTGTATATTCTATGTCCTACCGCTTCAACATTAAAATGTAAAGTACTTGTTGTGTTGGAATAGTAGAAATATTTAATAATACAAAATAAACCTTTAGTTTAAATAGCAACTCAATCTTTGCACTCATAGATAAATCGATCCACGGAGTTACATACAATTTTTGGTAACTTTATGTTTATAATTTTGTATTGTTTTTCAAGCTGTGGAAACGCTATAATCACGACTTGTGTTATATTCGTTTTCTTCGTCTGCATCAAGATCGAATTAAACTTATTCCTCGAGTTTAGAAACATCGTCTTGATATTAAGTATATATAGACGCACTAGATTTGATAACAACGAAATTACTTTGAAACTTCAATTTTACGCCCGGGTTTATAAGATCAACTGTATTTTCTTCAATTAATAAAAAATGAATTTGTTCTCGATAAAATTTAATTTAATTAGTTTTGATACTGTATCTCTTATATCTTATAATTTTTTATTTTCGATGTTTTTCTTAGATCCACCAATTTCCACTTAGTTTTTTATTTTACCGAATTATTAGTCAAATTTATCTCCTATTTACTTATAATGGACTAAGGTTTTTTATTCGATCTTTTTTGTTATCTTTTCTAATTTGTATTCATAAAACACAGAATTTATTTCGATTCTGGTTTTTCTAAATAAAGTCTTAGTCCCCTTTTTAATAAACCTCGTTTAATTCATCATCCATTTCAAATGAATTTTTTTCAGAATTAACCAATTTAGTTCGCTCCTTAGGTTCACTAGTTTACACATGCACGACTGCATTGCGACTGATTTCTTGAAAGCAGTTTATAAACGGCTTCCTCTACTGATATCTATATATAAACATTCTAACTCTGCCGTGAATACTAAATTTATCGACTTTGATCTTTTTAAAAGCCAAACCGACAAATAGCTTTATCTCCTTTAAATTTTAAATGTAACGTAAAGTTTGCATTTATCTATTTTCTTCGAAAAAGTAAGTCGGCTAAATCACTATTATTATTGATGGATGCGAAGTCTTTGTTATGAGAACTTTGTTTTTATAGAATGGTGCATTATTTAAAAATAATCAAAAGTGTAGGTGTAGACTTCCCTTATGTACAAATATAAAGCGAACATATGTTGATCACATAGTTGTCATTTTGGGTGTTGTTAAACATTAAACAGTTTAAGTATTCTTCAATCACACCTTTATCGCTACCTTTCATGGCACGTTCGAGCGCTGAGCGTCATCAGAGAGTCAATATTTGTGAAATTTAAAACAATGTAATTTTCATGAAAAACTTAAAGTCAAAAATGCTCAGAAATATAAAACCAATTTTAAAAATTATCGAATATATTTATTCAATAACTTTTGAGCTACAACTAAGTGTATATTAGCTACATCTATGTTGTAGCATAAATTTTTAATTAAATTACAGAAAAAATTTTTAAAAATATATTTAATAAACGCTCGACGCTCGCGCTAACGCTCGACCCCCTACACTCAGCGCTTACGCTCGCGCCCGGAAAAGGTCTACCGCATGCCGCTCACGCTGAGTACCGAGCGCCATCCGCCAGTCCGTTTATTGGTTTAAAAATATAAATCATTAATGTGAGCCAAAAGTCAATTTGAGCGAATTAATAATGTTTATACTTATTTTTTTATGGAAACTATCCCTCATGATTTTGTACTTATATTTAAGTCTTATGTAAACTTCAAATCACTTCTAACATTAAATATTGTTTTAAAAAACTTAATTAACATTTAAAAATTTCTTGATTGAAATTAAGAATTAATTTCCTCATCAAACGTAATTCTTTAACTCACTATTTCTGTTATAAATAGAGCTTCTACCAAAAAGCTGTTACATTTTCAACCAGTTATTTTGATTAGCTGAATTTAAAAGTCAGCAATTTGTGTTGTTTTAATCTTTTATCTTATGCATGTTACAAATTTTGAATTTAATAATTATTACTTGAATGATTAATTGCTTTTTTATAGACTATTAAAACAAAAATATATATTTAACTTATTTTAATCGTTCACTAATTAACTGAGATTATAGTCAATCTAATAGCAGTAATAATTTAATGATTATTCTGTCCTTTTTGGTTAAATTGTTTTTGTATCTTTTAAATGAGTATTCTCAAAGTTCATGAAATGTTTTTAACATCTCTGTGGAATTTCGGGAAAAAACAAACCCAACAGCACTTTTCGCGCAAATAACATTTTCACCGAAACTGTAATAATTTTGGGGATTTAGTAATGCCTCAATTAGTATTTCTGTGGTGTTTGCAGTAGTAGTAGTATGGCCGGTATAGGTGAAGCACCACAATTAGTTTAGTATTGGAATAATACTGTAAAAAAAGAATTGGTTCCAGCCAAAAAACCACGAGGTACCACAGATAATTTACACGAGACAAGCGAATAAAAACAATATTAAGTATATGAAAACTAAACAAAGATAAAATTGGACTGAATTGCACTTGAAAACATTTAATGTTTACACTAGAAAGTCTACATATCAAGTTAGTATATTATACATGTGAAAAAACAAGCAATGATTATTAATGAAAGTGCATAAATAATTGAATATTTAGTAGTTAGCAAACTACTAAAAAACAGTAAGAGTCTTAAGAGTAAACGTGTAGTGATTAATATCACATGCACTACAATTTCCTCTATATATTTGTAATTTTTCTTTTCTTAATCTTAAAAATAAAATTTAAAATAACCCTCTAGTCAAAATGGAGCAATTATTAACCCCATAAAAGTTTGACAAAAGATGACAATTACATTTGTAAAATTATGCACTGTTTAATTTGTACACAAGAGAAATGAAATAATTGTTTAATTGATGAATAATATTTTACAATAAATTCAAGTTTTGTTTTCATTTATAAGTTATAGTTTTATATTTGTTTATTAATTTAGCAAGATGTTGGCCAATTTTCTTTCATTATTTTTGAATGTTTTATTAGATCTAACTGCCATGAAATAAACCACATTAAAAATTTGAAAAGGTAAGTGCATTTCACATGTATGTGACGTTTTTGCTAGATATGAAGAATGTAACTTGTCTTTTCTATTTTGAATAATTTTTAATTATACTATGCAAAAAGGGTTAAAGTAGTACATGATTGAAAATACTTAATATAAATGAGTAATCATTTTTATATATTTTGGATTTAATTTTACACTAAAATGTTCTTTCAAGTTTTGCCCGTTATTTCCTATGATAAAACTCCAACGAAATATTTTAATATCGTGTGTAAACAGTAATAATAATT
>JAQIXJ010004983.1:0-10001 GCA_034700185.1 Phthiracarus laevigatus | reverse complement strand
ATTTCTATATGTTATAAATGCTATTATTTTGACTCTATTAATTAAACTAAAAAGCTATTTGTCTCCCCCAAATTTATTAAAACTATCAAAATATTCTCAATTAAAATCACACGAGTGGCACTGAAGGATGTCGGAGTGCAGGGGGATGCGAAACACAGGGGTTGCGGGCCAGAGAAATCGAGGGCAAAACAAAATAATATATACAGGGGTATGTAAAATATACAGGTATTACTCAGGGGGTATGGGGGCACAAGGAAATTGGGAGCACAAGGGAATGCAGTACACAAAGGAATACGGGTGACAGACGATTCGGGGTAAAGGGGAATGTGGATGAACAAGAACGGGCTCTAGGGAAAAGTGAAATCCATAGCTTAAGATTGATAACATTGAGCCAATTTACGGCAAATTTTGCCTCGGGTTTCTAGTTCATTTTAACAATATTTAACTTAAAGTCATTGATGCATATAATAGATTATAATGTGGTCTTGAAAAGTATAGGTTTGCAAGAAAACTGAAAAGTATTATTTCACTCTCATTATTTTCGTCATAATAAGAGTGGGAAAAGTGATATAAAAATAATGACATCAATAAAACTACGAATACATAAAAAACTTCTGTATATAATTATGAATATTCAGGACCGCAGAGAATATGGTTTAAGAGTTTATTAACAGAATTAATAGGGACGGTAGTTTAGCACAAAAATGTCTGGATTACAAGAAACTAATTGAAACTCCAAAATATTTCCTAATTGATAAATAAGTAAGAAATAAAAGCGCACAAAATAATTTATAATAATTTTATAGAAAGATCTGTTGTTTAAGTTATATAGTGCGTAAAACTTTATATACAATTAAGTAACGTAATATACTGCTATATTATACATATTTAAATTAAATCTGAGTTAAATATTAAACTTAAGTAAAACGGCAGATGACACAGTAATTCAGATCAAATCATTTTTTTATATTAAACGCCACTGGACTTGATTATTGTCATTTTCAATGTAAATTATTTAATTTTTTTGTTGGTCTAAAAACGCCTTTCAAGAACGAACACTATGCTCATAACTTTTTTCAAACCCATTCACCAATCCGTGTTTATCAGGATCTCCGATTGTATGTCATAACATTGATTATTTAAAAATAGTATGATGTAAGTGCAGAAGTGAAGCACTTCTGCACTGTCCAATAGAAATTGTTTACCGCAGTGCACTGAGTATGTGATTTCGTGCACTGCAGCTGTATAAAAGTGAATGTTTCCATAATAAAGTTATCTTTTTCGTTTGTGTCATTGAAGTGTTAAATTTAATTTCTCTCAATATTCTTCCATAAAGTTCTTTTAATAAGTTGTGTAAATTCTGGTTCTCCATTATCAATATTCCTTTTGGATCGGTAGTGGCCTCTGCTCGAAAGGTGGTCACAATATCCGCTCGAATGAAGATGCGCGCGGTGCGAACATCCTGGTTGTATTTTTTATACCACACATGAGTTTCTGCAAAATCGCTACGCTTGATCACATTTTTTGCGCAATGGGTAAAAATGATGCCATCAACAACTTTCTATTAATTTTTTTTAAATTGAAAAAATAAAAAAAAAATGGAAAAAATCAAAAAAATTGAAAAAACCGAAAAAAATTAAAAAAATTATTATTTAAAAAATTTTAAAGAATAATAATTATACCTGCGAATTTGCTAAATTGTAAAAGTGGTGATCCAAAAATTGCAGTTTCTCATCGCAATACGTTTTCGCTTCCACATACTCTTTCACAGTTTTGTTGCGCTGGTACTTCTAAGACACATAATCCGAATACTAAATTTTCCAATCATTCACCATGATAATGATAATTACAATGGAAATTATGATATTGAAAATGAAATTGATATGAAATAAATAATGAAATGATAAAAGTATAATGAAATTTAAAAAATGAAAGACTGTTTAATGGCTGCAAACATAGGAATGAAATCACATTTTAGGTTATGTGCTTATCTAATAGATAGATGTGACGTAATTTACCTAAAGTACGTACACATAATTGGAGGACATTAAACCACAAAACCTAATATATAAAATTTAATAACTCAATAAGCAAATATATACGATAGAAGGTTTCGATATCAATCGATAAATCTCGATAATAGTCGATATTTATCGTTATTAAAAATGTAACGATATTTGTCGCTATCAAGTAATAGAAATCGATAGAATTGAAGATATCGTAGTTATCGATAGTTATGTGTAATTATCGATATCAATCAAATTATCGATATTCATCGAAATTAATCGATAACAACAAATAGAAATCGATTTTATTATAGTTATAGATAGTTATCGATGGTAAACCTATGGTATCCATATATTAATAATTGACGACATATTTGACAATTTATCGATGAATATCGAAAAATTTAAATAGAAATTCTAAAATTTTCAAAAATTATCAAAAATTTTCAAAAACATTAAAATATTTTCAAAAAGTATAAATAAATTTTCAAAATTATCAAAAATTATCAATAATTTTATATCGTTGTTAAATTATTTGTCATGTTTAATCATTTTATTTGTTAAGTGAATTCCCAAGGGACCATTCTTTTAAATGAATTATGGCCGATAGACTTACTTAAGACAGTTATCACCATAGAACGCATCACTATTAATCAAGTTAACTTGCACTATAAAAGATTTGTCATAGCTCAAATAAGTCATTTGAGTTTTTGACTGCAATAAAAACTATTGAAATTTATTTTATTTGTTGCGTCTTGTATTGTTTCATGTTGTATCGTTTCTTTGTGTACCGTAGTTTAGTGTATCGTATTGTAGTGCATCATATCGTATTAATCATATTGTGTTGTATTGTAGTATACTGTGCTGTTGCGTTTTGTTTTATAATGAACTGTATAGCTTTGTATAACATCGTAACTTAATGGAATTGATAAGTTTAAGTGTGAGCTACAATTTGGTAACAAGGATGTTGGCTACTCGCTAGGACTACCACAATATCGGGCTTTCAGTATAAGAAAATTCTCATTTATTTCAATTATGTTTGCGCATCTCCGAGTAAGATAATATTAATAATCATTTAACACTTCATTTAAATTAAAAAAAGTGTATATGGTCTTTCACACTATCAACTTTTAAATCCTATGCAGTTGTCCTTCTATAAAAGGAGAATGACCGGTCAACTCTAACAGCAATTTGTATTTGGCTTTATAACGGATGTGGATCGTGTTCTACAATGAAATTTTAAGTATCGATTTAATGGAAAAGGTGATCGCATTCAGTATGGCAAGATAACTGGAAGTAGAGCCATGCATTTAATATTAATTATTTTAATTTGTATATCCTTATTTGAACAATTTCATTCTTACATAGAAATATCAAGAGTTGTTTGGGGAAAAGCTTGTTAAACCTTGTAATATACTTAACCCGAAAATTCCATTTATAATAACCGAAGTCGATTTATTATATATTAAATCAATTTGGCGAAATCGAAAGTTTCAATGAAATTAAGTGACCTCAAATATGACAGAATAAAACTATTGCCGAATTAATTAGCAGAAATGAAATGTTTGCTCTTCGAAATATTAAAGTAAATCCGAAGTCACATGAATATTTCCAAGTTCAACTTCAAATGGCTTAACTTAATTTCGATTATTGTTACATTGTTTTTTATTCAACTAAAGTTAATGGTTCTCTTAAACGTTTTAAAGTATACTGGGATGAGGGTTTTATTGCGATTTCTAGGAATACTGTATTCAATATTTATAAAAATACTAGTTTTAAAGAAATCTCATTTAAGTATTGGCTTGTAATTTAAATTCTTTATTGAATAAATTTATATCATTAATACATAATAAAAATTATTTAGAAAAAATTAAATATTAAATTAAAACACTTCATTGAATTTTTTAATACTTTTACATAAAAAACTAATAAGAAAAAATTAAACAATCCATTATTATACTAAAATGAATTTTCGGATTATTATTATCTTTAAATCCTGTAGAAAAAACTTTTTCGTTATGATGAACGGTAAACTTAACTCCATTTAGATTTACTTTAAGTCAGGGAAATAATTCTTGTTCCCAAATAATAAACTTCGGATATTTAATAGCCATAGCAAATAGAATTAAATGTTCTTTGAAGTTATGATTCGCACAAATTTTAGCTATTTTGAAATTCTTCAAACGACAACTTATTATCAATTTTGTAAATAATTAAATAACTTCCTTAGCTGCCTTTTTATTGGTTTCAATAATTTTTTCCCCACATTAAAACACGTAACCAGAAGGAAACGCAAGTGCAGTCATATGAGTTTTTGGAAGTTTTATTCGAAGTCCGGGAAACTTGTTCGGCTAATATTTAATATTAACATTATTAAAGAAATCAGTTTCAAACACAAAGATAGTTTTAAGATCTAATTTAGTACCACAATTAAAAGTCGCACAAAAATTATTATTAGTCGGAACGCATTACTTACAATATTTAACCTTAGTAGTCTTGTGGTCGATATCTAATGGAATATTTCTATCTAACGCTTCTCATATATATCCTTCAACAAAAGTTTCAAATATCTTCATAAATGACGTCTTCAAATGACTTGGAATCGAAATTGAATTATTTTATTTAAAAGTAGATAAATGAACTTCAAAGAATCTTTCGTATTAACAAATAATTTTCTCCATTTTTTGAGTAATTGAAGGTGAGAATAATTAAACTTTAAAATTTCAATTATCCATTTCGCTTCTGCTGGAGTAAGAGAAACACTGGATTTATTTCCTAGTAAATTAAGAAGTATAACTTCATTTAGAGCCTCCCATATTTTTAGCAATATAATTTTCTATATCTTTTATTAAGATTTTGGAATGAAGAGTACTAAATCCCAAATTCAGTAACTTGAATAATACTTAATTGTTTTTCAAGCAAGTGTGGGTCTTCATATTAAAATTTCCGTATCTTACAGTTTTAAACTCCTTTTTATTTAGCGATTTAATATTTATTCTATCTTGGAATTCTTGCATTGGCAATTTTTATCACTAACAATAGCAAGTTCTTTAATAACAAAGTTATTGTTATCATTGAACCTTAAACAATCTATAACGGCACAAATATTCTCCATTTTAAAAACTAAATTTAATTCAATGCAGATAAGGTCTTTATATTAACAAATTAAGAATACTTCTAATTTCTTTTTAAATTTATTTATTATTATTGCTCCTAAAATGAGCTAAAAGTTCATTCATACTAGGAAAACCTCAATTACACACTGAACATATATACATTTTTTAGTATTTTGGATCATACACATTTATTAGATAAAACTAGTAAGCAAGGCATTTAAATTAACATAAGCTAAAGCAGTAATAAATAAAACGCTTAAAATTATTGGTTAGTTTTATTATTTGTAAACAAATTAATAAAAACTATTTTTATTTCAACGAAAGTAAATAAATAATATACAAGATGCGCCGCTAGTACTAGTACTTACAGATTGAAGCTATTTAACATTATAGGTTAAATTTGATTTATTATTCAGTTTTAAAAATTATATATTTCTTCAAAATTCGGATTCATTCCATAACTATCTAAATATTCTGCGTTATTATTTCTATCAACATACATGCCACCCAATGCTGGTCGTGTTTGTCAGACTTATCATTATTAATTATTAAACCAAATTGTCTTTGATTAATTTTTCGTTTTAGTAATATGTCACGAGTAAATGTACCAATAAAACATTTATAATCTTGGAGTAAATAATTTATTTCATTTGAGTTCATTTTTTACTTATATTCAGTAGTTAAGTTACGAAGTTTATCTATTTATATCATATTATTATACTCTCCATATAAAAGAATATTAATAGTTTCAGGCAAAGGCTCTGAAAATTAAAGTTCAAGACGCATTTAGCCT
The DNA here is from genome assembly GCA_034700185.1 of Phthiracarus laevigatus. Classification (NCBI taxonomy): domain Eukaryota; kingdom Metazoa; phylum Arthropoda; class Arachnida; order Sarcoptiformes; family Phthiracaridae; genus Phthiracarus; species Phthiracarus laevigatus. The sequence goes on along the minus strand of JAQIXJ010004983.1, from coordinate 4,086 downwards.
CTTAATATTAAATTTGCAAACCCCATTTTATTACTATCATCAGATAAGTCCAGGGCGAAATTAAATCCAAATAATGTAATTCCATTAACGTTATCGTAAGGTGTTAAACTTATTTACAGCATCTGTTAAATAGCATCTCTATTAAATTGATTTAATGACTCAAATAAACTCATATACTCACGAATGCTTAACTTATTAGTAAAGTCTGGCTTATACGCTTTTGCAGGGTACTGAACTCCGTTTAAATATTCAGATCAAAATTTTAAATTTTAATGATTGAAATCAAATGGATTTTTTAACGTTTCCAGAAAACGCATCATTAAAAACCATTGCCACAAACATTCTTTTTGGAAGTTGACATTGAACTGCTTTATCAATTTTAGTATCTAGAATTCCTTTATTTATTGCAAATGAACGCACTTCAGCCATTGTTATTGGATACTTAGCCTTATTTTTACTCAATGCTTGCTCATGCGCATTCACTATTGCCATCTTATTTTTCGATTTATGAACATAGAAAAATACGCTGTCAAATCCAACACTTGGAATAACTCTTAAGGACTTAAGTGTTTATATTAAATGTCTAAAATGTAATTTAACATTTGTCCTACCAAATTGAAATGGGATAGTTTCACCAGTATCTGACTTTTTAACGATTTCAATAGTCTCAAAATCATATGTTAATAACGGATTGTAATAAGTACTTGGATATGGAAAAATAACTTGATCGCCAAATTTAATGTTATTAGGTGTTTCAAATAACCTGAAAATAATTTTATATCATCATTCATATTATATATTACAATAACGAAAATTGCATTGTCCTCTATTAAGCTCTTACAGCACAACCCAACCCACAGCGCATTATCTTTTTTGGTCTGAAAAGTACTGCACAACACATCAAACATTGTCTCTTACATGTGTTTAACAGCTATTCAGCATAGATATATACAGACAGTGAAATACATTTTGAATCCTTGGTAGGAATATATTACATGGCCGTCTGAACGGCCTCATAACTTTCGGTTACGTAAGGTATCTCGCTTGCTGTATCGCTGCTATTCCGTATGTTAATCTAACTAATATCTCTAAAAATCAAATGGGATATTTAATTTAGAAGGTAATGAGTAGGGCTTTGAAAATCGATAGAAAAAAGGGTGCAAAATCGTTTACTAATCGTTAAATAAAAAGGCTTTAAATCGTTTGATAAGTCGTTTGAAATAATTTTAGATTTTAGTTACAAAAATGAGATCTAATGAACATTCATGTAATACTTTATGTTATTTCACTAAAAGTTCTTCAATCGTCTCTAAATAATGCATTATATATAGAAGAAGACCTTTCAGAAAACTAAGAGACAATTTTCTTAAGTTATTTTTTTTCAATTAAACTGTCATCTTCTTGAGTGAAAGAAATCAAATTTATCAGCCTAGGAATAAGTCAGCTTAATGTAAAACTTAAATGTATAACTGCTTTAATGTAAAAAATCGTTGAAAATGTCATTCTAACTTTTAAGCTTATTTGATAAAATGACGAAGTGTTTAATGCTTTCACTATTACAATCAATCGTATCATACAAAGTGCGTTTACTATCACTGATTGACATAATATAACAAATACATTAGATTTGGACGTGAATACAGTCTCGTGCGCTCGTAAAACAGACTATGAGCAGATCTTGTGTTCAGAAAATGAGTGCGAAAAGTGGATTATTAATAATCCTAATGATATGACAATAGTTAATTATTCGTGTAATAGGTATTGGGATGCGATGTGTTGCAAAACAGTCACTCTACAGGATCGATGTTTTCCTGATGATATACAATCTCTACAACATGTGTATGGAAGAAAACAGATCGCACTCGAGTCATCCATTTGCCGTCATTTTCCAAGAAATGAATTCAATTGTCGTAATGTATCTCCCATTCAATTAGTAGCTCCTATTTATGGTCTACTTCTTATGATAAAATCTTTCCTTATCAAATTATTAATCACGTCTTAAAAGTAATTCATATTTTATGTCCACATTTCATTTAATAAAACTATATTATTTTTAATAAATAGATATACCGTGAAAAATAAACAGTGCTTAAGAATATTATTGAATTTACTTGAACATAACATGTTAAAGATAAATCTATACTTTTTTCGCGTAAACATTTAATAATTACACTATATATTCGTTACAGTTCTTTTCATGATTTCAATAAGTTTTTAATATTGTAAAAACTAATACGCTTTATTTACTAATAGTGATAAATTATTTTCAAATATTTTAAGGCAAATAAATTTTATCATTTAATGTATGCAAATTAATTACAAAATAGTGAAAGAAAATTACTATTTTAACAAATTGCAAGTATTGTTAGTTAAAATCAGTATTGATAGACAACGTGACATAATATTAGTTATTTTAAGTTACCTTTAAAATGTTTAGCATAAATACAAAGTTACAGACATTGGGAGAGAAGGATAGAGAAAAGAAAAAGTATTTTTAATATTATTAATTATAGCCGGTATTACGTTTTGTATAATTTATTGTTGATTAAACCTGTTATACATGTATATTATTTTGTTGTTGAGTAACAAACATTTCTTGCGATACACAATAGTACATCGATAAATCAAAAAACTTTTTGTTATTGTTATGTAGAATTCGGGATGTTAGTATTGCGGAGAACGTGACGGATGGAAATAGAAAGAACATCATATAAATTATATAATACTAGTGTTACGAACCCGCGGGAATAAAACATTTTTACGCTTGTATAAAGTTTTATATTGTTAACAAACTCATTATGTATTGTTTTATTATTACTTTTCACACTAAAATTTTTGCGCATTATAACAATGTTCTCAAATGAATAAAAGTTTTTATTATTGTTTAGCAGTTTGTAAAATCAGTTAATTACAGTATTTCAGGAGAACTTGGAGAGAAAAGGAGAGATAAAGCTATTAATATATAACTAGTTATAAACCCGCTTTGAGTATAAAAAATATTTTATGGCCGAATTTGTTATTTTTCTCTTGTTATATATTGTTTTTTGTTGCGTTTCACACTTATTTGTAGCGCAATTCAATAATGTTCTGAAATGGGTAAAAGCTTTTAGTAATTGTTAGGCAACGTCCGTAAAATTGGCAAATTATAGTATTGTGGGAGACAGTAAAGGAAGAATCGAGAGATATGAAGCGATTAATTTGTATTTAGGATAAGGCTAAGGATATATTTACCGTTAAACACATATTATAATAATTGCGAACTTTTAAAGAGAATTAAAAATAAAATATCCCAATGTATTAATTATATTTAATTTGTATTTTTAAATATAATTACCTGACTCATATTGTCATTTGATTTTGTTTAAAATAACTTGAAGTTTATAAGAAAAATGTTTTTTGATAATATGACATTAAATATTGGATCTTATAAAGATTGATAAACTGCTCACAATTACAATAAATTTACAGTTTGTTTCCAAATAAACTGAGTGTGTCTACAATTGTGTGTGCATTGTTCTACTTTTAAATAGAGTAGAGTTTATTTGTTTTTTTTGGTAACCTAGCAGGGAGTCCCAGAGTGTGTTGGCCTGGTGTGGTGTTACTTTTGGACTTTTCAAAATTTTCAGCTGTGAGGGGGGTCAAACTGCTCGGATTAAAAAGACAATTTTTTTGCCATTTAAACATTAAAAATACATTGAAATCTTCATTTTCATTTTTTAGGTAGCGGGTGAACTTTTTAAGAATTCTTGGAGGGTATGGATCAGCACCCCTCTGTGACACCCTTGTAACCTAGTACTCATATTTTTTCGAAAATAAAACATAAAACTGAGAAAACCAGGCCTATTATCCAAAAATAAAATATCCCTTGTATACGATTTATGCCCAAAATAATTGCCGCATATTTTTCCATCCATTTGTTTTGAGAATTGTGTTCATCAGTACTCAAAAAATTCAACCAATGATCGTAAATACCGCTTTCAGTCAACGATGCGATTCTATGGTTTTTTAGAAAAGCAGGTTAAAAAATTTTAATATAAAGTTCAGTTATTAAAACATACAACATATTCAGATTATTCTCTAAGCCAA
>JAQIXJ010004982.1:0-10002 GCA_034700185.1 Phthiracarus laevigatus | reverse complement strand
ATTCCAAGCCGCTTCAGCGATCCATTCCGAGTATTGCTGTGTAGCGCCTCCTTCTCGGCTCCAAAAGTTTATGTAATTCTGTTTTCATAAATTTTTATTAATATTTTAACAGCAGGATTATTCAAGTGATTACTTGTGCGTACTTCCTATTTCTATCGCTTCGTTTATGTGATGACCCGCAGCCGAGTTAATAGTATCAACTTCTGCGAATAACCGACTGGTAAAACGAATTCGGTGAATACGTAACCGGAACCCAATTGCGTGTAACAGTATATAACAATTAAACAGTTGCTGTTTTTCTCAGCATTGAAACATAAAAGGAAATATGAATAATATTTCGTCGATAGTGGTTACTAAGCTTACCTACAATATAAGTATCTCGGAAAAATTTAATTATAAAGATATATTTTTTAGTTTAAAACTTTACTTCAATTTAACGCGAATCTTTAAAAAAAACTTAAATCAAAATTTATCAATTGTATCGGTTATACCATAATTTTATTACTGATACATACCAATACATATCTATTTCACACATGATTTAATGTTGATAATATTGATGGGCAACTATATAATTGTGCTTACAATATCAGTTGAACCAAAATAAACGTGAAATGGTGTAGAAATCTATTTATCAATGTAATTGCCAAAAGAAATAAATTTTCAAAAACTATTAGCATTTTTTTCGCGCAAATTATAATATTAAATTATTAAATTAATTAAAAAGAAAAATAAATTTAATTATAATAAATCTCTGTTAGATATTTAAAAACAAAAAATTAAATGTTAAGTCAAAAGATTGTTAATTAATGTGAATTAAAACTGCCGTTAAAACAGTAGTATTTTTACTTGATGTTAAAAATTTCTGTTTTACTAAATATTTTGTATACTACTCAGTGACTCGTTATAGGTACTGATAAAAGTTTATTGCTTCTATTATTATCTACTGTTTGCCATATGATTATGAAAAACTAAGAAAGTAAACACTTAAAAAATTATTAATCTCTTATATATTATCAGTGATCCACTCTCAAAGAGCGCCCTCCAGCTCTGTAAAATTAGTACACTTATGCTCACTTTCATAAAACGGTCAAGTGCTGGGCGTTTACCGATTAGCGATCTAAGTTCAATTAACTAACACTTTATGTGTTACGGAGGAATATTAAATACATAGCAATTATCGAAAGATAAAAATTATTGGAATTAATAAATTTTATTCTTTTATTTTGTTTTTTTTTTAAAATTTAATTTGTAATAGTAACAGAAAGTGTAATTTACACACTGAAATTTCATGATGAGATTCTATAACCAAATTTTAAAAAAGTTTCACGTAATTTCACTAATTACTTAATGATGCCAATAGAACAATAATAAAACTTTACATTATAAGTTTATAAATAAAATGAATAATACTTTACAGTTAGTTTGAACAACTATTCAAACATAATAGTCTTTTAATCAAATTGGTTATTTTTTTTGTCAAAAATTATAGTTTATGATTGCTTCTAAATATTGAACACTTAATTTTAATTTCTCTTTTTTTGAATTTTCAAATTTCGGGGCAAAAGATGTCTTAATTTTTCTTCAAAAACGACTATTAAGGGTGCAAAATTGGCTATAATATGGGCAAAAATGACTAAAATTGGGGTTTATTCAGTCAAAACTGACACAAAATCGGTTCAAAAATGGTTAATATCGGGGCAATAATGAGTGTATTTTGGTGTCTCGCGTTTTACTATAAGCTGCATTCGCTATCTGTGGAACAGGACTTCTAAGTAATTGCATATAAAATATTATTTTTAACAGTTTTTAAAATGTTAATTAATAAGTTTACAATCACATAGAAATTCAAAAACCAAAAGCTGATATTGTACAGTAGTCATCATTCGGAATCGATTTCAGATGATGTGACCAAAAGTCAAACAACAAAATGTCTGACCTACACATTTATTCATTCAAAAAACCGTTCACTTAAGTTTGTTTTCATTGACTCTCCTATCAAAAATTTAGTGCTGAATCGCGCCCTTTCCAATCAACTTTGAATAAAATACAAGCAGAATTTGATCAGAAATACCGAAAAATTCATAAATTATGCCACGATTTAAGTAAAATATGTTCGCGATTTAATTTCGTGGATGAGCTTCACGCTAACTTCCAGAACATGAAACTGGAGGCCAGAATAATTAAAAATTCAAATATAAGGAAAAAAATCCGAGAATGAAATGTTGAAACTGGTTAAGATGGCTAAAGATTTTTCTGCCAACCAATCTTATAAGGGATTGTATTCACATTTTGTCGCGAGTAATGCCGGTAATTAGAAAACTACACCTCCGGATACTTCACAAAATTTAGGTCAAAGTTTGTCAGAAATTTGAAAAATTTCAAATTCTTTTAACACTGATTAAAAATCATTTAAGATTCAAGTAATTTACCATCAGTTATGGTCAATCGAAATGTTTTGGTTATTTAAAGTTAATTTTTTGTCATTTGATTTGTAAGACAAAAGCTGATTATAGTCTAAACAATATTTAATTTATAGTAATTTATTATATTAAACACTTTAATGTTACATAAGCTAGTAGTATGATTTAAATATAAGAATTTTGAAATAATAAATTAAATATAATTATTTTATTAAAATTTTAGACTTACTAAACTTATATGAAGCAATAATTAATTAAGAAGCTGTTTTTATAATTTAGTTTTGTTTCTTGTTTGTTTTTTTAGAATTCTGATTTTAGTATTTGTATCATAGATTATGATAAATAAAAATAAATTAAGTTGATTCAAACAACACGTGTTTACTGTTTACAACCATTAGATTGCACTGTATAACAACAGATTGACAACAGATTTGTTTTAAAAAAACAGAAAATCGTAAACTGTTGACGTCTAATGAATAAACTATTAACTAAAAACTTTATAACGCGAAACGTTAACAAAATTATGAATACTAGATACCCACTCCCACTTCCCGCTCCTTTCCCTGCATCCATTCAGGCCAAGTTCTACACGCATTTAATTGTTAACTATAAAACCATCGACTATACTGAACATTAGAAGTGTATGGTAGGTACTCTGTGTAAAATGAATAAAAAAGTATCAGATTTTAAACACTATCAATTTAATAGTTATCAAAATATTAGCACATCTTTTCGTTTACAATGCATTGATAGCACCTGTCTTCACGTCCTTTTATTTTTACTCAAATTAATATTAGAATATAATTTTATACAGAGCACAGAATTTTCTTTTCATTAAATATGTCCTCCAATACAGATTGATATTTTGTTGCGCATTATGATAATCACATAATTACAGTAATTAAAATATGACATTAAGAAATTTTATAATTTATAAATAGCTGTAAACTTTTCTGTTAACGATTAAGTATAATCATATTTAAGTTTCCGTTTATGTGAATATTGGAAAGATTAAAGAAAATAGTTTTTATATTTATAAAAAAGTTGATGAATAAAATAAAACAAGATCGGTATGGCCATAATATTTGACTTTGTAAAGTTAGCTTCAGGAAACCTATGGTCGCTCTCTCTATCCGTACAACAACATGCAATAGATATTCTTTGCTAACTAATGATTAAAAACGTTATGTGTTGGCACGAGTGTTTCTCATGCATCAAAGTAATTCAATTTAGACTTTGAAATCTAGATAACTGTTAATACATAATACCATTGCCAATCTGGTCATTGTAACCATAACCCCATTACTTTACCGGATTTACTCAACGCTAAGCAGTGATAAAAACAGCAACTGATATCGATATATGTTTGTCATTTAACACGATAATAATTCTGTGTATTTAATTAGTAACTATGTAATTATTGCCGACGAAACTGTCCAGAATAATTGTGACCGAAAGATTTTTCGGTGAAACAAGACAAGTGATTATATCCGCAAATAACTGTAGGGATTCTTGTGTTCGACAAATCATTAACAATTACCTACTCTTGGGCTAAATTTTCTATACTTTCGTTTAATCGAAATGTGTCGTCATTGTCATCAATGGTCACTAGGTTCCCTCTTCCCCAATTTTTCCCCTACACCGGTTATAGATTATGACATTCCAATCTGTTTTCCTCCACCGATGATAGGCGCATTCACTTCTCTCGGCAAACATGTACACAACTCAATGCACTGGATTAACACGAAACCTAACGATGAATCGATGACTGAGTGCTTACAGATTAGTCAAACAAATCCGAGTGTTATTGTTGACACTGATAATCCACAATTGAATCATTTATTTTGGCAAAGGGATACCTTTGATTTGCTGAATAAAATTCGCAATTATCAGATATAAAATAATATTGAATATTTTTTGTTGTTATTACGAAATAATCGTATAAAGGCATGTAAATTGCATTTCATATAATTATTGAAACTTAACATTCCATACTTGTTTTATTAATGCAATACTAATAATATTTATTTTAAAATACATGTCTATATTTTATGGAACGCATAGCCTAATATACCGTAAATAGTTTTCAATAATCAATCAATAAATCACAATCAAACGAGATTTATTTTAAAAATTATAATTGCTGCTAATCTGTAAATAATGTATAATTTTTGTTGCACTTAAACGTTTATAAGACCATAATTAAGTCAAACAAACTAAGCTAAAGTTTAATTTTTTAAATACCTTGAGGTATGGGAATATCCATTAAAAGTTGATTTGACAACAATAACTCATTTTGCTGAAAATATATTTTTTAGCTGAATCTTCATTAGATTTGTGATACATAATGTCCAAGATATTTAAATCCATTATATTTAAAATCAAGCATAAAAAGTATTGTACAATAAAGTTTTATTTTAACCTGCCATAAAGTTTGGTTTTAAATTTTTTATTTTAAAGGTAAAATTAAGAGATGTCTCTACTATTTAAATCACGAAATCAATATTTGCATCGATATGTTAACGATTACTTACTAATCGTTTGGATTTAGCGTTCGTTACAGTAAACCGTATATTGCACAGGATTTAAATTTAAATTCAAATTCATGATGTTTGATCACACTAATTATTGCTGCTATCAGTATTCATTGAAAAAACTCATTACAAATGTAAGGAAAGTTTATTTTTCAAAAAATGTAGTTTAATTGAGTTGCACGCAAATGTGTTCAGTAAAATTTTTTAAGTGGTTTTTGAGTTTTCAAACTTTAAAAGTAAAATTTTCTATAAAAAAATTAATTTTGTTGTAAACTCTGTTTTTGAAATAAGTCAAGATTTTAAAGTGAAATATGCCTAAATTGTTCTTTAACAGAACAGACAACACATTCGGAAGTAATATTGCGCACGTTGCCAATGCTTACTCAATATCGGATCCTGTTTAGCTACTATTTCACAGCGAAGAACTAAGCATAGAAGAAGTAGAGATAGAATTACATATTCAAACAAAATCGGGTAAAGGGAAAGTGAAAGCCAGACTAAAACAAATAAAACAGACACTGAGACTGCCGTTCAAAGAAGTACACGTACAAAGAAGAATCAGTTCCGAAGAGTTTTTAACCGTTTTGACTCCTAGATCTGAAGAGGGCAGCAATAATTTTCCGATACACGAAAATCGTTCCTATATAGTTACCAATCGTTTTCAAGTAAAGTAAAGTCAGTATGGGGAGATGTTTGGGTGAACAACCATAAATTCATCCATAAGCCGAGATAAATTATTGATTAGTGCGAGAAAACTCGATAATCACATTTTGAGCGTCACATTTTATTAAAATTTTAAATAATTAAGATGATATTTACTCGGAAAAGCCTTAAATTATAATTTGTAATGTATAATTTAAAGTCTCGTAAAATACAAAAAATTGTATTAAACATTCTATAAATCACAAAATGATAACTATAGTGTACGCCTAACTCTCAAATATTAGTGTATTTTACTGTAACATAAACAGTGATACTGTCCATATCAACAAAATACATGTATTATTTGTTTATTATCAACAATGCTCAAAGGTCATCAGAGGCTACTTCCAGATATCCGAACCCTTAAAAGCGATAAAACTAGCATTCACTCAATACACTAATTAATTTAATACTTATTTTACTTATTTTATGATTATTACTGGGAAAGCTTTTTTGTCCAGATGTGAGAAGGCAACCGTTGGGAATAATTAGGATTTTCGAATTATTTTACCACCAATCAGTTAGGCGATGAATTGGAAAGAAAGAAAAGAGGGGATCAAAAAGAAAGAAAAAGGAGATAGAGAATAGCGAGACAGAGAGAACTGGAGAGCTAAAGAGTCTGGACGTGTTTTGTTACCAGTTCATTAAATATAATCTTAATCACGGTTTTTCTTATAGAGATTTATCTTAATTGTTTAAAACAGATTTTTACAATAAGTTTTTTAAGTCAGATTAACGTATTAGGGTCTAAAGAATATTTAATAATTCCTAATAATCAGTATTATTTAATTTCAAACATTAATCGACACATTTGTATTAATTATTTTATTTTATTCGCATTTGTATTTGTATTTGTATTTGTGCGTTGAATGCGATTCCTAATAATCGAAATAAATGTTTAAATTATACAGAAAACTGTTTTGAGTTAATCCTTGCGGTGCAGTGACCAATAATCTCGAGTGGCTAAACCACGACATTACAAATGCCTTTACTTTACAAAAATCAAAGCAATCAACAATATAAAAATGCAGTTAATTTTTTCATTTATTTTGTTAAACTAAGATTTTATTATGTTATGAAATGATGTTAGAAAATATCGTTATGATTCCTTAATTTCGATTTAAGTTTAAAAATTTTAATACTGTGCATAAATTCAAAACAGAGCTAAGTTTATTAACCGATTGATGATAAAGAGCAACTAATTTCCGCACCAGAACTAGTTGAACCATTTTTTAAGACCAGTCGAATTCTTTAAACAGTCCTTTCACAGTACCAGATCCTTCATTAATTTCCACGTGCGATAATGTGGTGGTTAGAGACACGTCCGATTGAATGTTGTCTAATTTTATTTTAACAGGTATTTATCGTCATAGCCCTTTAACGCAGCCTCATGTTTACCCGAAATAGTTATTTGAACTCCACTAAGTTCGATGCCCTGAAATTCCGGATACATAGTACCCGATGCTGTGCTATAAAAAGCGTCGAACACTAACGAATTCAGAGATATAGCCATCGAGATACCTTACTTAACAGAAAGTTATGAAGCTATTCTGACTGCTATGTAATATAGCACTATCAACGCTACAAAAAGTATCAAAGCTGGCTGTATCTCTGACCGGATTGTCGACGCTTTTCATGCAAATGTTTTCGTATCTAATCGTGTCAACTTTAGCCCCGCCGTCCGCGCCAGCCATTATTCTAATACCATCTAGCGTTAAATTCGTTACCGTTCACCAAAATATTCTCAACATTACCGCCGAAGAGTTCACTTCCAATAGATATGCCGTATCCCTAACACATCAAATTGTTAACATTTTAATAAAAATTATTATTTCACGAATTCGGTCAGTTTCCGCTATACCTTATAGAAGCGATTGTGGGCAATTATATTTTTGTCTTAGCAATCTTTATTATATATTAAAATGATGATCTCTCTATCTCTCTCTCCATTAGGTTATCCTACAATATTAAAAAACGCTATTTTTTAAGTTACCTAACAATATATAAAACTTTTAACCTATTGTTCTATTGCGCGAAAAAGGTTTTGTGATGAATGCAATAATTAAACAAAATAACAGAAATCAAAAGTATTTAACACTTCACTGGAACACCTAAAATTAATTCACATCTGGTACATTGGGATAAAATTTTCTTAATGCCTTCAAACAGTGCTTTGCGCATCACATTTTATGAACTGCACATCTATGCGTTAACGCTTAAAGTTTTGCAGCAAACGCCAACAAAAAATAAAAAATTGCATTGAAAAGCTTTGTCATCCTCTTAAGGTATTTTCGGGTAGAAAATTTACCCTATCCGCTTTTATCGGGTATTTAAACTTTCCCAGAAGAGATTATGCAACGAAATGTTACTATTATATTCTGGATATGTCAAACGAGTATAACCTAAAGTTGAAAAAAATCCCCGTTTATAATTAAAATGTTATGAGTGCGCAAAGAACGATTGGGGCGATTTTTATACCGATGTTCTGGTGAAGTGTTAAGTTATAATGAATTAAATAGTCTATAATTAATGAAATATATCTTACATATTGGTTTCAACAACGAACAAAAAATTAAGTTAAACAAGAACGACACATTCATATATGGTACACTTTTTTATAGTTTCATGCATATGACTCATATATACACTAATATACTAGATTTACTCTTCATTAAACTTATAATCTGGATAAAACTTCAAAACCCTTAATTATTATAAGAAGTAAATGACATCCCTTAATCAACAAAAGACTGCGAACACCGAGATGGACAGACAAATTGACGGTCAGACATTGTCAAATCCACAAGCTAGCTTTTTTTTAAAAAGTGTACTAAAAATTCGATCAGAGTTTTTTCTTTGAACTTCCAATCATTGAATATTTTCTATGAAGTGTATCATATTGTTTGGTTCATTGAAAAAATTAAATGTATTAAATAATGATTAATTTTATTTGAAGAATTTTCGTTAATATATATCTAACTGATATAAAATTTATGTCTAGGTTTTTAATCTAGTCAATAAATTAGTGAAAATTTTTATTTTTCAACTTCTATTAAAACTGTTTTGTAGGTTACTAGTATTATTCAAACTGTAAAATCCATTTTAATTTATAGTAAATATTTAAAAAAATTACGATTTTTTGCAAATAAAAGATTAAATCCAACAAACTTTTTTAGAAAGTTGCTTCTCAGTGAAAACCGATTCACAAAATAAATCTGAAACCTAACTAGAAAAATATGCCAAAACTACAATAATAAATGCGAAATGCTGTTTAGAATTTTTTTAAAACAAAAAGCCATGCCATTATATAAATAACTTTCCTGATACTATGTTAAAAATCCGTAATGAATACTAATTGAGATTCACTTATGATTTTTGCATTTATTCTAAATATTCCTTTTTAATTAGTCATAACAATTTAGTTTACATTTAAATTTTCTGGGATCAGTTATTTTTTATTAAACCATTCATCTATTGTAATAAATATTGGTAAAAACAATTAGCATTCATTGGCATTTTTTATTTTTGAAGTATGATTCATTAATTGGATTTTAAAAAGGAATCAATTTTAATTATCATTTTTGTTTCTTGCGAACATTCAATTTATTTTCAGCTAACTCATAAATAAATAATAAAACACATTCATAAATATAGAGAACACTTTCTTATGTTATTTCATACTTATGTTATAAATAAAATTGGTTTTACTTGAAAGAGTAGAAAAAGACAATATCCTTTATTAAATTAAAACTGAAAACAGACAGACAGACAGAAAATGTCAAAACGAATTTCTAACCTATAACAGTAAAAATTGGACTATAAAATAATTACAAACTGTTATAATTAAACTTCAATATATTTTATTAGCAATTTTAAACAAAATAAATGTTAATACATTTTAGCAATAATTAAAATACTATGAAAATATACTAACATTGTAAAATAATGATTATAAAATAAACCAGAACTCTTCAGTCTATAGAATCCCATTATATTACAATAATAAATCTAATTTCATTTTACTTATTTTCAATATATTTGTAGTTACAGTTTCTAAATATCATATTCATAGTAATAAAAAGCAGGTGACAATAGTACAATGCCCATAGTGACTATTAAAGCGTGACAGACGGAAGACCGGACAAACCTTAATCAATATATCTAATTCTGTAGTCATATTAAAAATTATTTGCACAAATATTCATTAGATATACTATGTAAGATAGTTTGTAAATACTTTAAAATATTAATTTCGTTTTAAGCAACATATGAATTTAATAAATTTTTTAATTTGCATGTTTGCAAACTTTAATAAAAGTTAAAAACAGTTTGCCATTGAGATT
>JAQIXJ010004981.1:0-10002 GCA_034700185.1 Phthiracarus laevigatus | reverse complement strand
TTTGAAATTTGAGATAATCGAAACTATTTTAGATTTTTATTATGTGAAACGTTAATGAGTGGAACGTTAGTGGAATCAAAAAAAGTACCGGTAATGGAACGTTAATGGATTCGAAAATTTAAAAATTTTCAATCACTACTGGAAAACAAAATAACATCTCTGGTTTAACATTGTTTTAAGTGGTAAACTTTTTAGACATATTGGTAAAAGAGATGATAAAAGATTGGTAAAAGACTTTTGAAGTCCACTAATAATTTTGACTTTAGACTTTACCATTTGGCCTACTCTTTGAATTAATTTTTTTACAATATTTACCGCATTTTGTCTTACTGAAAGTCCAAGAGGTTCAAAATAAAAATCAAAAAATATTCAAGTCAAAATATTGGTTAGGTATTGGATTGTGTAGAGAAGACCTCAAATAGAAGACCTCAAAATCAAATATAATAATAAAATTTAACAATACAAAAAAATCACGCTTAAAATTGTTATACAGTTAGTTATACAGATTTTGTTGCGAATTTCGGAAAACGGAAAAATTAAGAAATGACGTGAAATTAGCAGATCGATTGTGAAACTTGCAGCCTAACTTCTTGAATAAAAAGGATGTGTTGACTGCAAATATGTTTTGTAATTCTTTTTGTAATTTAAGTTTGTGAGCTTTAGTTTTTGTATTTTTCTTATCCTAATAATAGTTAAACCACAAAAGGTTTAGTTTAAAAATTATGAAAAAACATTTACAAAACAAAATTACAAATAAAATATGATTCTTCAATGAAGAATTTATGATTCTTTAAAAACTAAAACTTTCTCCTTAACAAAGACTTGGCAGTATTAAAATATTATTCATCTTTTGGATACTGATTAGTGATCGTGATATAACAAAATTAATGCTAACTCAAATCTAGCTATGAAAACTGCACAAATATTTTGAACATTCTTAAAAAAGCGAATTATCATGAATTTTTAGGTAAACAATGTTAGATAAATGCAATTTGGAAAATAAATATTCAGCATTTTCAGTGCTGTTCAAGTATCTTAAAAAGTGAAAGGATTATGTAAAATCTTGGAAATATTTCAGTAATTTATTTATTATTTTCTTAATTTTTAACTTAAGTTTGCGCGCATGAGTGGCTAATCGTGTTAAAAATCGTATTGTTAGAACCTTAACAATATAAATTTTGTTTGCAACAAAAGTTTCCTGAATCCGCAGAACCAAATTGATCACTATAGCGATTGTAAAGATTATTAAATTGAGGTAAAAATAAATTCTGGCGTAAAATAAGTTAAAAACATTCAAAACAAATTTTTTACTCAAACGAAAGCGGTTTTCAAAAATAAATGAACTTAAAAAGTTAATATCTATGAACAGGATTTTCGAAGAATACAATTGTTAAAAATAATGAGAAGCGGTAAGAAACTAATGAGAAAAGTTTAGATGCAATAAGCGTTCAAATTCAGCTATAATCACATGAAAATCTATTATTCTTTAAAAAAAATTACTTTTAAAACGGTTCGTTAGCAAATGGATTCTAAAACGGGTTGTTTAACAAATAGATTCAATAAACTATGGGATTAAATAAGCTGGTCTCTGGAAGGTTACCCGACGGGTTGCTTATCTGTTGATGGAAATGTCTTTTTAAATAAACTAAATATTAAACCGATAACCGAATAAATAAATTTTAGTGTGCTTAATAGACCAAAACTTTTACTATTATTTGCATAGATAGTATTAAAAACGTTATTAGACATTAAAACATGCAAAAGTTAAAATGTAATGATTCTTTAAAAATAAAAAAATAAAAATTGATATTAGCATTTTAAATATAGGTTTTCCATTTATTGATTATATTTTTGGTTTTCCAGTTCCTATGCATGAAATATCTTTGATAAGGTTTGTTCAGGTTTTCGGGTTTACTAGTTTTTCAGTTTGAGTGATATACAATTAGTTTCGGTTTGGTTTGAATCCTTAACTTGTCTATTTTCGGCTAGTAAATTGATAGCAATATCGGTACTCGAACCCCGAATCGTACCCGACAGGATTGAATATGACCCGAATCCGAACAGAACAGAACCGAATCGATCATTCATCTTAAGCAAATGTCAATAATTTATAACAAAAAACACATAATTAAATATTGTAGTAATTTTACAGTTAATAATTGTTATTTAGTTATAAATAAAGCTCTATTATTAAAAACGTCAAAAGTTTTCCTAAATTTTTGGTAATTTTTGTATTTTACTGTATATAAAAGTCAGGTTTTTGTATTAAAAACTTTAAACCCCAGCGGGATCAGACAAACTTGTCGTGTACTCAATCAATCGGAACCCAACATTCGTGTACAGGTGACGTTTGCTAGTCTAGTCTGTTGTCAAACTCAACACAAAACTTATTTTTGTAAGTGAAATAACAAGATGACCGTAAGATTTTCGATTACGGCTTAATCGGTTAAAGTATGAATTGAGTGTGATTAAGGTTTGATTCATTTTTTCAACAAAAATCGCAGTTAAGCACAAACTAACAAAGAATTTACGAAATATGTTAATTATATGAATCATGTCATTATTAGAAATGTAATAATTATAGTTGAAAATTGAAGATCACACTCGCGTTCACTTTTAAACTGTCAAATTTGAACGATAGTTTTCACTTAAGTCTTATTTTTCGGAAAAAACTGGGGAAATTTGAAATAAACCATTATTTAGGAGTTTTTGGTAATTTAGAGTTTAATTTTATATGCTATTAATGTAATTAATTCATAAATATAATTTCAACTCGGATTTTAATCCACATAGAAATGTCGGATTTTCGAAAAAGTTGAGATTTCTGGTGACAACAATTGTGGAAATGATTTGCGACTAGAATTCACAAACCTCTAAATATTAAGCAATTAATTTTGGTCAAATAATTTTAAGCATTTAAATTACGTATTAATTGTAAAATAATTTAAGAATTTAGAGTCTCATTCAATAATTAATTTTTCTAAAGACATGAGTTAACGAATAAAAGTGGTTTCGATGAAATCGGCTTAAGACACTCGACAACATAAGCCTAGTGGTGTAAAATTTATTCATACAGTATAGTAACTAATCTAACGAAAGCAAATTATATATATATAGTTAAAATTGGAAGAGCATCTATCATAAAACGACATGTTATTTAGTTTACAATAATTCAGGTGCCTTATAAGAACAAAATGAAACCGAAAATATAGATAATAAGAGTTACACAAAGACCTAATAAAAACACTAAAAAACGTATACAATATACTGCATTAACGGATTTCATTGTCATTTATAAACTGTTTTGCTTTATATCAAACTTTATTTTTACTTCTTTTAAATTGCAATCTGTTTATAAAATGTATATAAATGTTGCACATTGTACTGATATTCACCACCGCTGGTCACTGCACTTTCATAGAGTTGGGCACCATTAAGACGGCTAGAAGAATCTGCAAATCAAATAATAAAACCAAAATCTTTCATTCTTATTATTGATGGACACTTTCATTCATTTAGTCCGAATGGCGCATATCATAGATCTTACAGTATGATTGTGAATGACACGTTTTATGGCATATTGAAAATTGCCATTATCTCATTGATATTTCCGCGTGTCTGTCCTCTATCCTTTTTAATAGTATTAAACTTTAATGAGGATTCAAATTGTAACCAAAACTCTTAGAAAATAATGCCATTTTATGTGTGTTCCACTCTTGTTTAGTTTTC
This sequence comes from Phthiracarus laevigatus, assembly GCA_034700185.1. NCBI lineage: Eukaryota > Metazoa > Arthropoda > Arachnida > Sarcoptiformes > Phthiracaridae > Phthiracarus > Phthiracarus laevigatus. The sequence continues at coordinate 6,273 of JAQIXJ010004981.1, read as the reverse complement.
AATGGGCTACTGGTTAATTTGTTAAAAGTATTTTAAAATTTCCATTGGCATTCCCACTGGTCAGTCTGTTTTAGATAACTAATTTTGTAAACTATTGTCAACTCATTGCAAAAATTTTTAAGATTTTTGTGCAGAATTCTAATTAGTATTATTATTAGGCTTAAGTTCGTATAGCGATAATATACCAAACGGTATACTAACGTTTACCCAGATTTTGACGTCATAAATATGTGATACAATTATAAGTGTTAGTATTAATTAAATCAATACATTGAATCGTTGTCGCGCGACTGTTAAGTCGTCAAGTTTGATCAAAGAAAGTATATATGGTATGAACCATATACTCACTCACGATCAGACTAAAGAAAAATGTGAATGCAGTATAGTGAATGCAGCTCGAGACGAGATTTTACCATAAGCTCAAGCTTAACAGTCGAAAGGTTAGAGGGAAATATTAGACTCGGCCTATATTTTCATCACAAATCTGTTGTGATTTCGATAGAATAGTAAAAAAATCTAGAAAAATAAGTTTCGGTATCCCAGTAACCGTAAGTTTTACGTGATTAGTGTCTTAGCAAACCTACGAAGAAATTTTGTCGTTCAGTTAAACTCTCAAACTCTAACATTGTGTTACATATCGATTTCGAAATTAAAATAAATAGCAGTTGAGTGATAGCGCATGCGCGCACTTCAATAACACTAAACACAATTTGTGTTCAGATTTACGTAAAATATTTGTTTGATTTAATTAATTAATTAATTTTGTAGATTATGTATAAATTAATGCATAGATTCGTTCATAATGTGAGAAAATGATTGATTTGTATTGAAATGTATGTATTTGTTAGAATATGGTAATTATGTTATAGACGAGTGAACGCGTTTCGCGTGGTTTGCCCGCGAAGTTACCCATCGCTGGTGTCAACAATGTAATAGTGGTGTCTTCGGCCAAAGGAGGTGTTGGAAAGTCTACCACTGCTATTAATTTAGCGCTCGCTATCAAACACATCGATAAAGTAATATTGATATTTGAATGCATATTTAATTGATACTTACGAGTTAAATGAAATATGGATACTTGAAAGGGTAGTGAAGTGGGTATTCTCGACGCCGATGTGTTCGGTCCTTCTATACCACGAATGATGTCATTGAGTGGCGAACCACAGCTCAATAAACGTATAGATATATTAACTATTATTATCACTAAATCGATATACACTTACATATGACATATTATTTGTTTATAGAAAATCTTATGATACCATTAGTCAATTATGGTATTAAATGTATGTCAATGGGATTCCTTGTTGACGAACAATCGGCGATAGTGTGGCGAGGATTGATGGTCATGTCCGCTATCGATAAATTGCTTCGTCAAGTTTTATGGGGACCTTTGGACTATCTTTTGATTGATATGCCGCCCGGAACTGGTGATACGCAGCTTTCCATTGCGCAGAATATACCAATCAATGGCGCAATAATAGTAACAACGCCTCAAGATATTGCGCTATTAGACGCTCGAAGAGGTGCCATCATGTTTACGAAGATTAATGTTAACATTTTAGGCATCATTCAAAATATGAGTGTTTTTGTATGCGAAAAATGTGGACATGAATCGCATATTTTTGGAAATGACGGCGCATCGCATTTAGCTAAACAATTAAATATTGAATTATTGGGTGATATTCCACTTGATATTAAAGTGAGAGAATGTAGTGATAGCGGAACACCTATTGTTTTATCCAACCCTGAAAGCAAAGCTACCAAATCTTATATAAGTATTGCTAACAAAATTATTAAAATGATTAATAAATGACATCATTGTGATATTATATTATAAAGTTTTTTAATTTATTATAAAAATACTTAAATTTATTTTGACTTAAAGTAAAAAATATTCATACGTATTTTATAATATTTCTGTAATACTACGGTTACTCTTTATATATTTATATTGTCAATTTAGGTAAAGTGCTGGTATTAGATTATTAACAACATGTAAGCTGTACAGAATTCCGTTTAACCCTATTATAAATAAATGTTAAAATTAGTAGTTTAACGACATGTCAAAAGACTTTTGTCCACTACCTTACCTTCTGTGGGATATATTAAAAATAGTTTATATGATAAATTAAATCTTTTAAACTTTATTTTTGCACGAATCTCCGAATATGTATATTATGCTTGGATTACCCAAAAAACCAATATTTAAACCGAATCGTTAGATTTTCTTGAAATTTAATTTTACCGTTAAATAAAAGTTAATCAATACAAATAAGTATATAACTGTTAGTTTAATTATGATAAAATAAATAAATTTTTACTAAATTTACGAAAAAGTATGTTCTATCTAAACTTTGCAACTTCAATTTTAAAAGCGAAAAACATTTATAAATTAATTTTGTTAATATAATACTTATTATAACACTGGTTCAATATATGTACATAAACTTTTCTGAAATTGATTACAAATAACTCATATTTTTGCAAATTAATTAGTTATACTGTACCGAATTTAATACGAAAAAGTTTTTTATTTCCCAAATCCTTCTGATTTTGCTAGTTTTTAATCCAGAACTCAATTGTACTTACTCTAACAAAAATTTTAACAATAATAACAATTACGAAACATTTTAATTATATTTTCACACAACAATTAATTACTAATTATTATTATATATTCTGCATTATAATACGTTATAAACAAAGATGAATTAGATTTTCGGGCAATTTCTAATTTTAGGTTTTAACGGAAAGTAAATTGGCGTCACCGGCACTCCATTCCAATAACCCTAATTCCAATAAACAAATTATTAAAGAAAATTACAAATGATGAAAAAATATAAATACCGGAAAACGTAGACCATTGGAATGATTGCATTGCATAGAAATAGGTGAGCTATCGTAGAGACGCGTTAAAAATCGAACTCTATTTACATTCCAGTCAATAGATTTAAAATTATTTGAAAAAGTTTCATTAAGTGAAGTATTTTGGTTCTCGTATTTGTTCATGAACTCGAAGTAAGCCAACAAACTGTGCGTATCAATAGAACTCTTACAAACTTCTAAATCTGTTTTTGGAAAATAATGCAAATAATTGATGCACATTTCATCGGTGATTGCGAATCCTCCTAAAGTTATATTAGTGCGCGATAGAGTCCGATATCTGCAAATGTTAATAAGAGCGTCGCCTGGATATACATTTACCCGCGATTTTAATTTACGAATCTCTTGAAAGTGTTGGCTATAATGGTTATCCCTATTAATCTCTGGTAATTCAACGCCACCTCGAATATGTCGAGTCCACACTTGGATACCAGTTAAGTGTGTATGCAATTGTGACGCGAAAATCGTAATACCATAAGACGGAAGTGCGCTTCGCGTACATTCCGAACTACAATAACCCGACAAATCAAAATTTATTTGATTTGGTGGTATGGAATTTTTATCCGTATATTCTAAACCAATTTCCATTATTCCGGCGTCGTATTGACGCAATCCCGATACATAATAAAATCGCATTCCGGAACTATCAATCCAATCGGCTTTTAATGTTGGATTGTTATAATGTATTTCTAGCATTACGTAAAGTGAATAATTATACCCTCCAATTGGTAGACCAGCTTCTTTTGGATAAATTAAGGGCTAAGAAAATTTAATAAAATAACTTTAACGTTAATAACATTACAACACGTATACTAACCCCAGAACCCATAGCCCAAGCGGCGATTACTCTTTTACATCTCTCCAGGATTTTCGGCTTATTTGAATCAAAACAATTACCATTCCATTCCGGAAGATTTTCTTCAGATGCAACTTCGCAATGAAATACTTCCATGTGATGGACCTTAAAAAAAGTATTTTATTAGTTATTTACTTCAACGTATGTTTAAGTTATTTGATTTGATTCACAAGTTGTTCATTGTTTGGTTGTATAACCGCTTCATATTGAATAACGTGATGCTTTTGTTTAAGTTCATTGGGAAGAAGATGTAGTCGACACCAATAAGTAGTATCAACATTAGGAACGTGAACGTTATCGTTGAGTACATCCACCAGTTTTGTGTTTGAACGTAGTTTAGGCGTCTGTTCCAAATATTTTAGCAATTGTATGCGATGAAAACCATACTCGTATTGGTTAAGCTTGAGTCCATCTATTCTGGAAAGTGGTCCACTTCCGGTTGCGTACACAATATGTGTTGTACCGTCCTTTCAATTCAATTCATTTTTCAAAACTTAATACATTATTGAAAGTAAAGTTTTACCTCAATTATGTAATCGTTTTGATCGCAAGTGTCGAAATTACGCTCTAAAGCATATCTCATGATATTTTTGTTTTGTTTAAACCTTAATGGTTTACAATTGTTAGTGCGTTGATCAACAAAAATGAAACTATTATTATCAGTCCATGTATCCTTTGAATGCGAAAAACGCGAATAAGATATTCGATGAAACTAATATTATTTCTCACCTGAAAATGAACTGTTTTTTTCTTATCGAACCAAACTACGCATAGATCGGCATCAGTTATGTCGCCATAATCGGAAAATCCGAAAGCAAACCAATCGAAAATATTTTTTCGTACGACACGAACTTCTAAACTAACTGTTTCTGATTCATAGTCAATGGTCCAGAATAAGTGGTACCGATTTTTGTAATCAAGTGATGTCTGAAAATAATTACTTGAATTAATGTTTTCTCGTTGTTTGCAACCAATTAACTTAAAATGAAAATAAGTTAATAGTATTAATGGAGAAAACACTATAATATTCATTATAACGAATATACGCGACGTTTTGACTAACTTTATCTCATACTTTTCTTTCATGAATAAGTTTGGTGTGCGAACCAATACTTTAATAAAGTATATTAAGAACTATCTATCATATATTTTTCTTCTTCTTCTTCTTCTTTATTAAGCGTTTATTAGATCGCTTTCAATAAACGGTCGAAAATTCCTGGAATAACTTCGTGTATTATCCGTAATTCCCTTTTACTCAATTTCTCTTTATTATTAAATTTTATGTCAGTAAAAATATAATAATAAAAAATTTTATTGGATCATTTATTTTAAGCTTTAAGCATTACTTATTACGCTACGAGAAAATTACAACATTAATATGAACCAAAACTATGCGCGACTAAAAAAGCAAAATTTATTTTGCGTTAATTAATTTTGATCGCATAACATATCTTACGTATAAACTATACAGTACTTGTGAAGATAATGCATTTACGGTAGTCTCACCTTCTTTTACAGTTAGAGGCATCCATACACAATAAAGTACAAAAGTAGTGTTACCGTTAATTAAACGATTATGAGATTGATCAGAGATAAAAAGTTTGAAAAACTTACGTTCTCAATATTTGTATTAATTAAAAAGGATTTTTGAATGTTTTTATTATAATTTTAATTTTCAATAATAATTTAAATAAAATCTATTACACACATGGCTACTAAAAATGCATTTTTATTTGCTGCAAAAATATGATATTTAACTATTGGAATCACGAAATTATTTTACCAAAGTTAGCCTAGGTTTCTTTAGTTAGTGTTTAAAAAGTGCTAAAGGAATTAGAATTGGTGGTTACCTACTTCCGCGAACTTATTAAACTTTGAAAAATAATTGAATTTATATTTATTAAAACTCAAACAATTAAACTATTTATTTATTTAGTTAAAAACTTGAAAAAATTTATTAAATTTTTCATAAACTCCTAATCCAACAATAGCTACAATAGTACTCACAATTTAAACCTCAAATTATTTTAACTTCAGCGAAAAAACTCGAATCATATTTTTTAACATAATAATTTAATTAAATAATAATTTTGTTAAATTCCAATTGTTAATTTAACAATTACAAAAATAAATAATCTAATATAAAAATGATAATTTAAAAGTTTCAAGAAGGTTTAAATAAATTAAATGTTTTATGTTAATGCTATAAACTGATATAACAAACTTTTTTGACAACCCATATGTAAATTAAAAGTTAAGTGAAAAGAAAAATTAACATAAAAAGTTACATTATCTTTTAATAAATATTTTTAAATTTTAAACGTGCGTCTGGACTGTCTGGCACGTTAAAGTTAATTTGATTATCACTCCTATTTATAGTTTTTTAATTGATTGTATACTTTGGTATTCAATTGAAAATCTAGCAGTACTTTACTAAAACTAATTATTAAGGGAAAACAAGAATGAACATTAGTAATGCGCTCACTTTGATTCTAATTTAAAATCATATATTTTTAAGTTTGTAATTATAT
>JAQIXJ010004980.1:0-10002 GCA_034700185.1 Phthiracarus laevigatus | reverse complement strand
TCCCATATATGGTGGATATGGTAGATATCGAAACTGGTATGGCTATAGAGTTGGAAAATACTACTATGGATAGAGAGAGAGAGTCGTAATTAGTTATTTGCTTTATATTGAAAAATAAATTAAAAAAAACTGTTCGGTTTTTAGCAAATGGCTTTTTTAATTTTAATTAAAAACATTGGTTTGCACTAACAATTGTTATGTAATAATAGGCAAAGTTATTTTAATACATAATATTGAGTTATTTGTAATAATAATTCACATATTTATCAATCATTAATAAATAATAAAAGTTTAATATTTTTGTTGAATAATTGAACTAAAATTTGAATTTTTATCTAAATTAATAAATAAAATTCAGCGAATCCCACTCTTCTATTAAAATATTATTTTGCTGAAGGTCACCACCGCTTAAACACTGATACATATTTTCACTCCTGTAGAATATATTGGACCAACAAAATATGTATGGTTGTGATGACATATTAAATGTTAAATTATGAAATTGTGAATCTTTCTCCTAATCCATATAATAGAAACTGCTTATTCCTTCAATAGATTCAGTGTCAATAATTTGTTTAAGGTATACATAGACCGAACATCGTTGTAAACCTAATCCCTGTAAGCCATCATTATTCTTGTTAATCATCAGCAAACTTTTTGTTTTCATAATTTTTTAATAGTATGATCTTTATTTATAGATAATGAAATCGATGTTTAAAATAAATAAAATAATAGTTAAATGTTATATGTTTAATGTTTTCTAAACTTTTATTGATTAATTTATAAAATTTATGAAAAGTTTATATTTATAGTACAGTATGCTATTGTAAAATTATAGTTACAAAATTAAAGTCACTAATCATTAAATTATTAATCGTTTATTGGATTGTCTACAGTCAAAAAATATCTCTATATTTTAAAATATATGAAACAAATAAAAAGCTTTTAATTACAAATAGTTATGCCTAAGTAATCAAATAAGTTTCAAATTTTCAAAAGTTTTTTATAATTAAATAAATTTATTCTAAAACTTCGATGATTATATTATAATATTAATATGAAATGATAATTATTTTTAAAATTTAAATGTATTCTAATTTTAAGATACATGAAGTTATTAGCGTTAAATGCATATTTTGTATTAAAAATATTTATAAAAATTTTGTTTAACAAAAATAATTAAATTAAACATTTAGACATTGCCGGTGACAAATTTTTGTTTGTTACAGATCGGCATATCATTAATCTAATTCATGTTCATTTAGTTTCTTTTAATTTATATTTATAGGTTTTTAAGAAAGATTATGTGCGTTTGCAAATTTTAGTTTAAAAGAACTTTAGAATGCTAAGGTCATGTCTTGTTACTTGTAAAACTTATCCTGTTGAGTGCACTTATGGCAACATTATTCGTTGGAACCATTTACCTTAATCGCAAATAAAATTGATATTCATCATATTCTACTGTTACTTACACATTCATTGTTTGTTTGGCTGCGTCATTGTAAATTGACTAAACTTATATTTCTTTCAAGACAAGTTATAATTATTATTTCAATAATTATAAAATTTTTATACTTGCTTTTCGTTCACTAATTTTTTTGCAATGATAAAACAGCGCTAAATATTTCAAAATTTTACAGAAATAAATAACAGTGAAAATTTATAAATAAACAAGAACGACGATTTTTGTAGGTTAATTTCTTTGGTAATTATGCAAATAATTATGCCTAATTATTTAAATATTTCTCGTTTTAAATTATAACATATTTTTGTTTTTAAAAAATTGCGATTGTAATGCCAATTCTCAATAAACGTTAAAAATGACATACAAAAAATTGGGAATTTATTACATCTCTCTATAATATTAAATGTCATCAGTTTATGAGTAGCAGACGTTAACACGACTATTGATAAAAGTTTTTGTATCAAAATTGTTAGTGAAATTTTAATGTTACTAAATTTAATCCAGTTTTCTGAACGCAAACACACACAACAGTAAACCAAGTTTAAATCATTGATTATGACAAAGCTATTGCTATTTTGCTATATTTTAGCGTTAGCAGGCGTAAAATTAATTCTTACCAGTGATGACAAAATGCTACGTATCAGTTTAAAACAGATCAGCGATAATTCAAAAGAAAATATTTTTAAAAATTTAATAAAAAAGATCACGAAAAATAGTGTTGAATCGCCGGCACAAGGAATACCGGAAAAGTTATTTAATTACCAAAATTTTCAATATTATGGAACGATAGGAATGGGAACACCGCCACAACAATTTACGGTTGCATTCGACACGGGAAGCGCCAATTTATGGGTACCATCAACGACATGCACCCGTAAATTGTGCCAAAGCAGTAATAAATTCGATGAAACTCTGTCATCGACGTATCAGCCAATCGGCACACCTATAACTATACCGTATGGCGACAGTGTTGTTGCCGGATATTTAAGCTCCGATACAGTGACTATTGGTTCGGTTAGTATAGTAAATCAAGTGTTCGCAGAAGTTACGAAAGATGTGGCAAACAAAGATTCTGCTGATGATCAACAAGAATATGATGGTATACTGGGATTAGGTTTTCAACAAATTTCTATTGATAATGTGACGCCAGTGTTATATAATATGATATCGCAAAATATTATTTCGAGACCTATATTCTCTGTGTATCTTAATAATACAAGTAAAGAAAATCCATCAGCCGGTGGTGAAGTGATTTTTGGAGGAACTGATCCGAAATATTATATGGGAAGTTTTAGTTATGTGCCAGTTGTAACGCCAGGCTATTGGCAAGTATCGCTTAATAGTATTCAAATTGATGGCACAAGTTTTTGTAACAATTGTGAGACTATTGTAGACACCGGTACTTCCCTTATAATTGGTTCGATTGAAGTTATTGATAGCATTAATAACATGATCGGCGCCACACCAATCGATGATCAGACGGGTTACTATTATATTGACTGCGAGAAAGCTAAACATCTTCCAAATATATCGTTCATCATTTCTTCGGTAGAATTACAACTTGCGTGGTATCAGTATATTCTCCAATTTAGTTATTCGGGACAGAAAGTATGTTTGAGTGGTTTTGGTGGTTCCGACCGACAGCATAGTAATGCGTTAATACTCGGCGATGTTTTTATTCGCGCCTATTATGTGGAATTTGATTTGGGGAATAGAAGAGTGGGATTCGCTGAAACTTATTATTCTACTGGAATCGTTGAATTGACCAGTTCTGCTCACACTCATTATATCGATATATATTTAAATACAAAATATTGTTTGCCTCTTTGTCTTAACCTAATTTTAATGTTTTATGTTATGCTGGCATAATAACTAGTTAATGCGATATAGAAATGTTCAATTTTCATATAACAATTATTTAATGTTAAATTATTCAATGAATAAAATTTTTCTAATTATTAGGAAACTCTTAATAATGTTTAATTTTTAAAAACTATTTATATTATAGATATTTTTGGTTTTTCAGACTTATTAGCTTACGCTCAATGATGCGTGAAATTTTTACTTCACACTTAAATTTTCCGATATGTAAAAATGAATTATTAAAATACTACTAAGTTGTGTTTTATTTAATTAAATAATTCTCAATGTAAAAATAGAGAAATAATCAATATTCGTCTTATAATAAAAAATGATAATATAATTGCAATAATATAAAATTGCCTATTATTTTTAATTTCAATATAAATAATATATAATATTATTAATGTGAAATTATTCAATAATTAATACAACTTTTATAACTATAAAATTTTTGTGTTTTAGAAATTTTTATAATAATGTTTAATATTTAAAAACTATTTATTATATTATATATTTATTTTTTGGTTTTTCATAAAAATATTATTAATACCTAACGCTGAAAAATGAATCAATTTTTTAATTCAATGAAACCATTAAATAGAGGTCTACACCATAATATAGATGCCAAAACAAATTAATAGATGTCAACACCAATATATAGAGGTCAAGATAGTTTAATTGAGATCAACACCAACAAGTAGAGGTAAATACAAACAGAGGTCGACACCACAATATAGAGGTCAAAACAAATTAATAAAGGTCGGCACTATTAAAGAGAGATTAAAACAATTAAATATTCGTCCACACCACTTTAAAGAGTCGGACAGCAATAAAAGTCGTCACCAATAAATAGATGTCAGAACAAATAAATAGAGGTCAACACCACTATATAGAGGTCAAAAGAAACTAAAAGAGATCGACATTACTAAATGGAGGTTAATACAATAAAATAGAGGTTGACACCAAAAAATAAAGGTGAACTGAATTAAATAGAGGTCAAAAAATTATACAGAGATTGACATTACTAAATATAGGTTAAAACAAGTAAATAGAGGTCACAATAGAGGTCAAAACAATTAGAGATGGACACCACTATATAAAGGTAAAATTAATTTAAATTTCAGTAAACATATGTCTATTTTTAAAAATGTATGGGAATAAACAGTTTCCATTATATACCTCATGCATAATTAAATTATTTAAGCTTAATAAGGTATATTTTAGTTAATTAAATAATGTAAAAATAGATAAACAATCAATATTCATCTTATAATAAAACAAGAATGGAAAAACACACAAAATATAACAAGAATTGAAAAACACACAAAATATGGCATAGTGTTTGGTAAACAATTTTTTATTTGAGCTAAATGGGTGGGGACAGACACACGGACAGACACACGGACAGATATACGGAGAGACAGGAATCATATAATGGCAAATTTTCACTATGCCATAAAAATGACAATATAAATACAATAATTTAGAAATGCCTAATAATTCTAATATCAATATAAATGCAAAAAATATGTTAATCAATAAAATAATACTTTTACACTGAAATTGCAAATAGAAACAAAATGTTTACTAAACTTTTACGTCCCAATATCATTGCAATTAATGATAAGAATGACTGTGAAAAAATTCTCAAGATATTAATAAGCCTTTATTTTGAAAGTGTAATGCTATTACAGAAAAGTGTTTAAAAGATTATTGTAAAGTATAAAGTAAACTGTACATCAGTGGATAATATTTAAACTAGTTTTAAAAAACTTAAACCGGATTTCTATATAATATAATGACAAAATTAGTTTTATTATGTTGTATATTAATCACACTTTTATCTGAAGTGAAATTAAGCGATACAAGCCATAAGTTACTTCGTATAAGTTTGATCAGACGGCAAATAAAACACAATTCAAATGAAAATATTTTTAAAAAATTAATATCCAGGTTTCGAAAATCTAATTCGATTTCACCTGCACTTGTAATACGCGAAAATTTAATGAATTACGCGAACTCACAATATTATGGAACGATAGGCATCGGCACACCACCACAACAATTCACCGTTGCGTTTGACACTGGAAGCTCTAACCTATGGGTTCCTTCAACAACATGCACAAGCAATTTATGCCGATATAGCAAACGATACAATAATACGCTGTCAACAACATATAAAAATATCGGAACAATAATTAGCATACCTTATGGCGACAGTGTTATGACAGGATTTCTTAGCTCGGATACAGTGATGATTGGTTCAGCTGCAATAACTAATCAAGTGTTTAGCGAAGCAACCTCTGATGTACCAAAAGGCGATGATGAGTCTCAGCAACTATACGATGGAGTGTTAGGATTAGCGTTTAAACAAATTTCTGTGGACAATGTCACGCCAGTGTTTTATAATATGATTGCGCAAAACCTCATTACTAATCCTGTATTCTCCGTATATCTAACCAACACGTTAAGTGATTTACCGGTTAATGGCGGTGAAGTGATTTTTGGTGGATCAGATGCCAAATATTATAAGGGAAATTTGAATTATGCTCCAGTTGTTACTACAGGGTATTGGCAGATAGATCTCGATGCTATTAATATTGGTAACACAAATTATTTTTGCAATAACAACTGCGAAGCTATTGTAGACACTGGTACTTCTCTTATAGTTGGATCTAATACATTGATGAACGGACTTAACAAACTAATTGGCGCTAAACCTATTGAGGGAATAACCGGTTTCTATTATATAGATTGCAATAAAGCCTCACAACTGCCTAATATAACATTTATTATATCATCACAGCCATACACCCTTACTTCATCTCAATATATTCTTCAGTTTAGTCAATCCGGAGTGAATATATGTATCAGCGGATTTAGCGGTGGTGACACTCAACAAGAAAATGTCATAATACTCGGAGACGTATTTATTCGCGCTTATTATGTAGAGTTTGATTTTGGCAATAGAAGAGTGGGATTCGCTCAAACTAATTCTTAATATTCAAAAATTCATTCAAAGTTTAGATTAATTACGGAACAAAAATTGGAAAGTTTTATTATTTATCGTTGATTACGAAATATTTGAATTATTTCTACAAATAAGTTTGTTACATAGCAAATTTTTGACATGTTGGAAAACTGTAGACTAACTCCTAAATATATTAAAGCATTTTTTAAATAATATATTAGCTTAGATCAAACTATAAAAAGCAGGCTTCACGGGTCTATTCCGCCCTATTCCACAGCAATGTTAAACAGAGAGGAACATTGGTCGTGTTATACGTACAACATTTCAATGCTTGGGCCGAATAGAGATGCGTTGTATGATAAAAAGTGAGCTTTCTAGGAATGTTAGCACAAATATTTATTGTTATATAAAATTTTAATTAAGTTGAATAGAGATCTACACCACTAAAGAGAGGTCAGAAGTTGTAGAATGCATAAACAATACCATTGCAATGATTTATGTGTTCAATTGGATAGAAAACATTTATTAAGAGAATATTTAATTATATTAAACAATAAATTTAACTTATTTGGGAGATCTCAATGAAAATATTTTTAAGCATTTTCTTAATATAAGGAAGATGTAGAAACGTGTCAATATAAAGGAAAAGACATTTACTTTAACCTTTAAGCAATTATTTAATAAAGATAAATGCTATTTTTAGCACACTATGAATAGACAATAAGTCGAGCTTATAAATTTGACAATATCTGTTTATAAGTCTGTCACTTTCGATGTCCGCGTTCTTAGTTTGACAAAAGGTTTTAACATATTTCTTATGTTAATAAAGGGATACGAAGCTTTATATTATAAGGGTTAAAACAAATATAATATTTGATAAGTATACATCAACCTACGAAAGTGAGATATCTGTCAATGTGTTATTCTTGTTATGCTCTCTACTTGATCTTTGTTCAAATTTTTTATTTAATGAAGATTAGATATAGAGGTGTAGTCTCCATGGAACAAATTCACATTATATATTTAAAAAAGCTTAAACCGATTTTATTCTCACATTTGAGATAATAGTTTAGAAATAGTAAAGATATAATAAATTAAGAGAAACTATAAGTGTATTGCATTACTACTGTCTAATCATTAACTGTGTGTGAGGGTTAATAAATTGGATTTTATTTAATCAAATTATTTCCAACATTTCCTACATTTTTGTTTTTAATTTTCTAATATGTTACATTCATTAAAACCAATATTTTAATTTTTATTATTTATTAAAGTAATAAAACAATGTCATTAACGAAACCATTATAATTGTTAAAAAAACGGATAATGGATATGAAGTAATAATTAGTGATACTAAATTTCAGCCCGTGCTTCGCACGGATTATTAATATTTAAATAAGTTTTGATTGTATTGTTTATTTTAATTAACTCATGTCTAGCAATTTTTTGCATGTTTACTTAAAATTTTTACATTTTATATTTTATTTCGGTAAAGGGATTTTTTATGTAGGCTTCTATTCTTTAATTGGATAAATCTTATCATTACCTATCCAGTGATTCCCCGCGTGTGGAATTAGGAGCTTGGATTTACCAATAAAATCTTAAAAACATCTATCTCGAAAAATCGAGTTTGTGATAGAACCGGGCAAAACTTTAGATCGAATCCTACATTTTCGGAATCCACTCGATTTAAGGAATTCAGAAATAAACTATTTTGCCAAATCTGAGCCGAGACTAATTTACAACCCATACTTGATATTAGTTACTTTGTTTATTTATGTTTAGCATTTATTTGTACGTATACTATGTAAATACTATAACGCATATTAAAGCTTTTGCATAGTATCGCATGCGTTCGTGTTAACCGTTAACGACTATGAACTCTCAACGACATTCATATTAAGGCTATGTTGTTTGTTGCTATGACAAAAGGCTTCTTATACACAACTCGAAAAGATTATATTATAACATGATAACATGATTAGATTGTGTAAGACCCTTGTAGTTATCTAAAACCATCGAAGTTATTAAAAATAGTTTTTGTTTATCAAAGAAAAATTCAATTATATTTCATTATATTGTAATAATAAAAATTAGTTTTCTAGTTTTTAATGGTCGAGTACTCACACCCATAAATTTAAAGTTTCCACAAATTTTAATTTGTTTTTAGATTGTGTTGATAAAATGTAAGGAAATATTTTAAAATTTTAGGATTATAACTAAATACAGATTTAATATTTAATTATGCATTATTATAGCCTTATATGTAAAGCCATGGTGTCCCAGAGTGTGTCGGTCTGGGGGAGGTTACTTTCCGACTTTTCAAAATTTTAGGGAGGGGGGGTCAAACTACTCGGATTTAAGAGACAATATTTCTGCCATCGGTCAAAAAAGCATTAAAAAATTTTTTTCCCCCATAGAGTTGTCACTTTTCATTTTTTTAGGTAGGGGGTCAACTTTTTGAAAATTCTTGGGGGGGGGGTAACCCCCCTCCAGACCTCCCCTCTGGGACACCCTGTGTAAAGCTATAACTAATTTGATTCTTAACTAGACCTTCGACTAAGATTGCTAACATATTAGTAAGTTTGCGTGATTTATCACACGCCTCCAAATATTTTGAGTAAGCATTGATTTTCTTTTTAGATGTTTTGGAAATAACATAATTTCAATAATCTAAACTTTAACTATTAAATTAATAAGGAAGAATAAAAGCGCATTAGGATTATATGAACTTAGTGATAACACAATTTGCTTGAGTGTTTTTTTGGTTTTTGAGTCAAAAATTTTGAATATATTACTATTTCAATGTATGTGTAAAATCTTTAAACTTCATTTTGCGGATGTAAACTTTATTCTATGAAATCTGGAGTAATTAAATATTTTAAAGGTTATCACAGATATCGCAGATAAAAAATATAAATCGGTGATCACGACTGGTATATTTCACATGACCGGTTAAAATTTAATAAAATCGGCGGTCATTGCAGGTTATATAAAAATTTCATAAAAACATGATTCAGAAATTCTATTTTGAATGTTTTTATTTAATTAAATTTGAGTTCAAATCAATTTTAACAGTGAAATGTAATTATTTTACTTCTTTTTAAGTTTTAAAGTATTTTTTAATCAATAATCATTATTGATACATTGAGTTTATTGATACATTTATCAAAGTTTAATCATAAACAAAGTATGTTTTTAGAAGCAATTTTTAAGCTTGAACCGAATTCTTAAGGCAATTATCGGTATTTAGGGCAATTTTGTAGGCAAATATTTTTGAAAGCAGCGGTCATTTCAGGTCACCACCGGTCTTATAACTGGTAATGAACAGCTTTACCTATGCGGTAGGTTCAAGGCTGACAAGTTAGAATTAGGTGTAGTCTTAAGCCCAAAAATTCTAAAACCTTAGTGATTGGGCCAACCTTTAACTCTATAGGATTAAGCTTAGACTCTGAAATAAATCAATTTTATTGCATAAATTTTATAATATATTACGAGTGCAATATTCTATTGATATTGTAATAAAGTGGCGTTACGAAAGCTTTCGATTTAATTGTGAATCGCCATCAGTCTGTTATTTAAAAAAAATATTATTAAAGAATCGGTTTACAAGGCAATGATTAATGTAAATATTGAAAGGCAAAACCCAAAAACTGACCCTATAAAGTATTGATTAATTGATTATTCTGAGAGGTTCATAAAC
>JAQIXJ010004979.1:0-10004 GCA_034700185.1 Phthiracarus laevigatus | reverse complement strand
AGATAAAAAACTGAGTATTAAGGTACAAAGTTTTTTGATATAAGCTACCATTTGAAATATTTACCAATTTTATGAACTAATTAATAATATTAATTAATGTTAATTGATTTAGTAAGTAAACTCTTTGTATTTTGGATTTTATTAATTTTTGTTTAACTGTTACGCATAATTTTTTAAATAATGTTTAATTTTCTTAAGGGGATGGAATTTCTAAGGGATAGGATTAACTATTGCTCGAAGAATTCACAAATCTGGTTATTGATATAAAAAGCAGTAATGACCCAATTTTAAATATGGCCGCTCGCGTCACTCTCGATTACTACATAAATAGTTCGATAAATGAATTCGAATCGAAAGACAAATGTATAGAACGCACGTGTTATGCAAATGCTGTGGCGGCATTTCGCCACCAGAAGAATTGAAGGAAGTGATGGGGGATATCCTGATTTTGACAAACTTCGACAAAGTATAATAACTGAATATTGAAAGTATGGCTCGAACACAAGCGCAGTTCTCAGTAAATATTCGATCAAACATTGATTACGATATTTAGAATTTTATGAACAGAAAGCCAGTCAAGCAGTCAATGCAAGGCGTCCTGTTGTTGCAACGTTTGCTTTATACAAAGAGGGGAGGAAAAATTTTTCTCAATTTTACCGAACAAATCCTAAATCTATTCTTAAAGAAAAAGATTTGAAGACAACGGGAAATTTAACAGAACGGAGTGGACACGCAGTTATACTGATAAAAATCGCACCAAATCATTTAACATTTTTAAACTCTTGGGGCACTGGATTCGCTGATGAAGGCTTTTTTAGGGTTGAAAATCAGTACGTTTTAAATTTAAAGTAATATGATGTATTTTGGGAATTGGATGATACAAAAACTAGTGAAATTGCAGCGTTTAAAGAAAAAAATTTGGATACAGCTAAAAAACTTGCTCAAACTTTGCCTCAAAGCATATTGGAGTTTCCTTATATGTACTCACCGATTCGTCAATACAGAGTGCATTTGCTTCAGGCTATATGTCCGAAATGTAATCAACGTTTTATTCCAACAGTAATAGGGCTTAAAATAAATCCATATGATTCTTAATAATAGTCTTTTATCAAAAATATTGAATTTTAATATTTATTTTGATGTTTGATTTAAATTTTAATATTCTTATATATCCCAAAAGATTCCATATTTTTAAATAATATAAAAAATCTTGATTTTATTACTTTTTGAATAAAGATATGCAAAAGTTTAACTCAATAACAAAAAAATTTGAATGATTAATTGATATAATAGTAATTAATATTTGCGAGCTTCTCAATCGATTCCATCACTTTTGATGGGACAGTTAAGCTTATAACATGCAAAGCTATTCTATTTATGCAATTTTTGACACGAAAATTTTCTCATTTTGACAATAAAAGCAAATTTATAAATAAGATTATGAAACTGAATTTAGCAGTCTATATTGTTAGATTAGGCTATAATATCTGACTTTTTTAATATAGGGTGGCGCGCACTCTCCAATCCCTCGTTCCCATTAGTTTGAATTATTTTTTTAAAGATAAGTTTTTTGCTTTAAAGATAATCTTCTTTTAAGATTTTTGCTGTTTTTACTCAATTTTGGCCATGTTTGCCCAAGATATTACCATAAAAACCGAATCTTCAAACCAGAATGTTTTCTTATTTTTGGAGATTTTAACGATTGGTTGTTCTATTTTAACTGGTTTGACCCCACAAAATTCCTTAACAAAACATAAAAACGGATTTTACTGATACCATTATTGGCTATTTTTGTCAGAATTTTATACAATTTTCACCTTATATTGGCTATTTTTGACACTTAAATATAAAAACTCCTGACGTTAATTTTTGACTCTATTTCTGACCTTATTTATGACCACTTTTATCCCTTTTGACATAAAATTATCTTATTAAAAGAATTCTGTTAATTTCACTTTTTTTAAATAAAAAGAAGGAACCCCTTAATTAATATAAAAACGGGCATATACAGACAGACGGAGAATATCTAAAATTCATATATATTCTTTTACAAAATAAGATAAATATTTAGCGGCTTTTGTAAACGGCCATAAGCTGCAGTTGCCAAGGTTGATGTCACTGAGATACGGGTTAAATAAAATATTAATGACAGTAGCGTCAGATGCCACTGAATTCAGGATTATAATAGATATAAAATCTATATTGACATAATTTATTGACTTATTTTGGTCTAAACTACCCTGTATTGGCATTAATTATTAAAGTTATGCTTCTTAACATTAATCACACCAAGACATACCAAAATTAATTTATCTGAATTTTACATGAATGATAAAATTAACGCTTTAACTTGAAAAATTATGATAATTAGTTAGAATTTATTTGAAATTTGTTAATACTGTTGAGTATTTGGTTAAAGCAAACGTACACTATTCTAAAGAATTAAGGAAAAGAATGTTATTGAGTAAACGACATAACGGAACACAAAACTGCAGTTTCCAGAAAAGTGATGATCAGTATAAATACAACACATACTTATTATATACTGAATAGCAGTTAAGCATTATTTACTTATTGAACATCTAGAAAATGATCAAAACTAATAGTTGCAGGAATAATGAATTTATTTATTACATTTTATTTAATCCAAACTCAAATAAGAGAGAGAGAGAGAGAGACAGAGAGAGAGAGAGAGAGACAGAGAGACAGAGAGACAAAGAGAGAAAGACAGAGACAGAGACTGAGAGAGAGAGACTAACTCTATTACCTCTCATTAGTGGCATATGTCTCTTAAATTATAAATCAAATTTTGTTATTCTAAGCTAAATGTGCACATTTCAAACAGTTTTCGCCATGTTTGACAATGAAGATTGCTTTACAACCACCATTATAGTGGCATATTCCACTGAAACATCAACCTCAGTTTCAGCGAGTGTTAAAGAATTTTGCTAATTTTTATCCGGTTTTAGCCTAATTTGACACGGATAATAACTTTGTTCAAAGAATTATGACATACTACTGAAATTTTTTCCTTTAAACTTACCGTTGGTGTCGAATTACGATTATTTTAACCAGAATTTTAACAGTTTTAGGCATAAAAGTTCATTTATAAAAGCAATAAACGGCATATGCCTTAAAGTTTGAAATAAACTCCTCAATTATCATTTCTTCTAAACTTCAAAAAAACTGTAATAGGAGAGATTGAATTTTGTTCAATTTATTCACAATTGTAATAATCATTTATATTTAGTTAATCAGTACCTCAGAAATCAAGATTTTGTTAATTTGATTAACTTTTTAAATCTTTTTATTAAGTCTGTCTAATAGCCGTATTTATATCATTATTACACAAGTTTTTAGATTTTCAAAAGAGGCAGTTATTTTTTGTTAGTATTAACACCATTTATTTTTGTTACACATCTAATATATATAAATATAAAGGAGATGTTGGTAACATGTAAAACTTATCATTTCATTTATTTCCTTAGAATTTTGAATACTTCCCAACTCTAAAACCCACACAAGCAATGACGTGAGTGAAGTGAGTCGATCTTTAGTTTTTGAAGACATTCGATGTGTGTTACTTAGACTAAGAGCCACACAAGAAGAATTATCTTTGATTATTGTTTCATTCAATAAAAAATGCCACACTTGAGATTAAAATTTTGCTGATGACAAAACAAATGTGCATAAATATCGACATTGCTATTAGATTAACAATTATGGAATAGTAGATTGAAGTTCTTAGGGTTTTATTATAAACTTATTACAAACAAAATTGAGATAAATATTAAGGGATTTAAAGATTGTCACTCTACTTCTTAACTTTTAATAATTTCTAATTAAGTCTTATTTGCTGAAAAGAAATCAATCAGCTAAGTTTTTAGTGAATACATTATTTTTAATCATAATAAATAAAAAAAAGATATCTTTACATCAGTAGGTTTTTGTACTTTTTGTTTATTCCATTTTAAGTGGTTCAAAAATTTAGAAATTATTATTTATTTCCCACGAAATATAACTATATTTTTATCAGAATTAATGAGCTAATCTTGAAAACATTTATGTTTTAATCTCCAAAAATTCACGGGTTTAAGATAAGAAACGATATCATAATATGATAATTAAAATGTCAGAAAACATTTTTAAAAAATTAACTTGTTAACCATAATATCATAAAAATTTATGATTTAAATTAGATTTTTGAAATTACCATTGAATGATTAGGGCGGGGTTTTGTTTTTAAGTTAAACAAGATCAATTTGGTCATAAAATTTGATTTTTCAAAGTTAGCTTGAGTTATTATATGGTCTCGCACTATCTCCGTTCACTCCAGACCATTTTTTTATTATAGTCTTAGGATTTTATGTAATAATACAGTATATTTAACTGCATATGCCAACATAATGATTTTTCTATAAGATACTCCCCCGAAAGCGACAGTTGCCACTAAAATCCTGATAAGTTCAGTTTATTTCTTCTAATATGCTACAGATAACAATTTAAATTAGAATTAATTTCTGTTTTAATAATCCGAATTTACTTGTTTACAATATTTTAATATTTTGAGACTAAAATCGATTTTTACAGCAAACGGCGGCAGAGTTTACTTCAATGTTAACCAATGTTTTCCCATTTTTGTATAATATTTAATCATCACTTTTAATGTAATATTATGCATTTCGAACTATTATAAAATAATTATACTACAAGAAAATAAGGCTTTGATAAACACAACATTGGCGAATGTGTTGGTAAGAGATTGAGGATCTTTAAAAATTTAAAAATACAGATTAATAGAAGTTCGAACATTTCGCTTTGAATTACTTCTATTTTAACTCACTTAAATAACTAATATGTTATTTGTTATCAACTAGTCTGTCTAAAACTAGTGGCCAATTTTAAACTACATTGGCCTAATGCTTAAACAAATGTGGCTTCCTTATATTTGTTCCTTTGTTTGAGTTTAAAAGTGTTTTATTATTCACCTTTTAGCTATCTTTCTTATAAAGAAGTAAAGTTAATGGATTGGAGTTTGTCCTTCTGTCTGTCGGTTCTCGTTTCTGCAGTATTATACTAATATAGAGATTTTACATACTTATGTTAACAAAACGATTGCATCTTGCTTAGAAGATTTGCTAATTTGGCTTCAAAACTACTAGATTAATGACAATCGTAACCATTAACCTTTAAAAAAGTGAGCTCTATATGAATGGGTCGTTCTTGTTTCGGCTTTAACTTTGATATGTTCTTATTTATCGCAATCACTGAACGAAATAATTTTTATGATAGACTGATTTTTTTCCAAAAAATAAGCTGTAGTAAGTAAGTTCATCATTCGTTATCAACTTTTATGTTAGGAAGAAATTTTACAATTTTACATGTAAATTAATGAAAGAATTTATTTACTCTTTTAACTCATTTAATAAAACAAATCAAATAACTTTCTGAAGTTATATTAAATTTTAGAATTTATATTTAAGATAATACTAAAAATTATCAATAAATTAGAATATGAAAGTTGAAATATCCTGCGTTGCAACTTATCTTAAGATAATTTGCAATAAACCAGTTTACTTGATAAACATAAGTTGTGCCTAGTAATACGTTAAATATGTGATGTACGTTATCGGTGAGAATAAAATTGATAAAGTTGGAGTTCCTCAAAACAAAACTCAAAACAAAATGATATTAAAACGAAATCAGAGGTAATTCTGTCATTTTGGATTTAGGACTTCAAGGTTACCAGTCAAGTATAAAAACACGATAAAAAAACTGTACTTCACAAAAGTGGTCTGAACAATTAGAAACAATATGTTCCATTTCATTCTTTTCACTTTAACAGGTATAAGTTTTTGTAAGTTGACTTTTTAATAACTATTTTATTAATTACAATGTAGTTTGCACTTGGATCCCGATATCTCTTGAATTTCTTCAAGAAAATGCTGACAGTAAACCAGAAATATATGTCCTATCGCTACTGGCACCCGTGCAAAAGATCAAAATGACAACAATCCACGGACTTTGGCCACAATACGCAAACGTGAAACTTGTTGGTAACTCAGATTTGGACTTTGGTCCTGCTGATTGCACTGATAACATTCACTACAAAGCATACCGCGATATGTATGATTTGAAAAACTTAACTGGGGAACTACGATTGAAATGGCCCAACAGACAACAAAATGATAGCGATGAAAAATTTTGGAAACATGAGTGGGAAAAACATGGAAGATGTTGCCCTGACAATCTTGGGGAAGGTCTGCAAGCTCAAATAGAGTATTTCAATCTTGCACTTAAACTTTACGACAAGTATATCGGTCAGATAAATCAAACTATTAAAAACTTAAACGGAGAAGTTACAACAAATATTTCCATGGCATCCACATTCAAACTCAATCTTGGAAGGGACATTGAATTTAGTTGTGATAAAGAAACCCCCTCAAGTGTTACCGAAATTCGTCTTTGTATTGATTTGGCTACGACCAAAATTCTTGTTAAAGCAGAGGTTGATGAAAATGCGAAGAATAAAAATAACAATAAAAATGGTTTATTGTTGAACTGCAATAGAAATCTTAAAAAGATTGAATGTCCTGCTAATTTCAGAATAATTGTTTGAACTAAAAATTTCTATTAATCAATTTTAAAATATTGTAAAATGTAAGTTTATTTAACAAGCAAATAATTAATGATTTAATAAAAATAAATTCATTTTCAATTATATAAAATTTAGTAATCAAGAGAATTTTTCATTTGAGTTTGGTAACCTATAGAACATGAAAGTATGCAATTAACATAATATTTATAGTGAGCAGGGTGGCAAAAAGTAATTAAACTGTAGCAGTTTATGAATTCATTTATCATTTTCTATTGTTTTTAGTTATCTATTCTTAAATGAGAATAATATGATTTATTTATATTCTATAATCTTATAGCGATTTTGTGCATAAGTTAAAATTTATATATAATAGTATGAAAAATTTAACTAAACTAAATTCTGTATACAAAAAATGCATCAGTATAGGAAGTTTTACATAGTTAGCCATATTATTGAGATAAAAAACTGAGTATTAAGGTACAAAGTTTTTTGATATAAGCTACCATTTGAAATATTTACCAATTTTATGAACAAATTAATAATATTAATTAATGTTAATTGATTTAGTAAGTAAACTCTTTTTATTTTGGATTTTATTAATTTTTGTTTAACTGTTACGCATAATTTTTTATAATAATGTTTAATTTTCTTAAGGGGATGGAATTTCTAAGGGATAGGATTTACTATTGATCGAAGAATTCACAAATCTGGTTATTGATATAAAAATCCAAAACAAATAAAATAATGTCACTACAAAACTATGAAGAAATTTTAAAGGATACAAAAACTATTAAGTGAGCAAATAGTTTGATTTCTCGATTATACATGTATTTGTTAGAAAATTATAAAAAAATTATACGAAAACTATTTGCTGAATTGCTCTCCACTTTTTATTTTTATTGATTTTTTTATTCTCCATTATTCTTTACAACTTATACGAAAAATAAAGAAATTCAATACTGATGAAAAGCTTTGTAACTAAAATTAGTATTGATCATTATGCTTTCCATGCTTGATTTTTATATATTTTGTGCACCTTTTATTATTATGAATTAAGCTATAAATGATTTAAAAATGCTATTAAAATGTTCGCGTTACTAGTTATCATTCTCCTTATAAACTTTGTTATAATTAAAAAAAATTATAATAATTGTTTCTTTAACATTACGAATAAACTAGATTAGTTATTAAAGACTCTTTTATAATTGATAATTTTTTGATATTATCCAGATATTAGTTTATTTAAAGTTTTAAAATGACAATAAGCGAAGTTAAATAAAGAATAACTTTAAATAATAAATAAAAATTACTATAAAACATACATTTTCAAAAAATTGAAATAATATTTCTATTCAATTCAACTAAATTCTTTTTATGGTACACAATCCAATTTAACGGCTCTGTCGTACTTCGAACTTCAAATTTAATCGATATTATTGTCTTTATAATTTTGTCATTATCAACAAAATTCACAAATCAAATCAAATTAACGCCTTTTATTATAGGATAAGTCATGGAAATTATTTCCAACTCAGTCACAATTCAACAAACTTCACATTTCAATGCAAATCAAATTCTATTAATAAATCATAGAAAATAATTGGAATTTTTTGGATTTATGTCAAATTTTAATAATAATTCTATTGTGTTGCCTTATGCGCGTCCACACTCATATTTTTATCTTTATGCGCATTAAGCTGTTTGTAGTGCATTATGCTTAAAGTACCGGTTCTCACTCGCGTTATTTTGGGAATGATAAAATAATGTATGATGCAAACTATATATTAAATTAAATTTGAAATGTTATTTTGACAAAATTATTTATTAATAAATATTTAAAACTAACTTTAATTTATTAATTAACACAGATTAATGTTTTGATAAAATTACATTTTGTTTATTATATTTAACAAATTCAATAAACCTTCACAAACTACAAATGTTTTTTACTACTTCTGCTAATGTGATTTCATAGCTAACATTAAAATGTTAAATTTTTGAATTTGACATCTCTGTATGAGTGTAGATTGACAGTGCTTTAATTTTTTTTATAAGTAAAACATATTGAATTTTTGAAATATTACAGTTCCAGTTTTACTTCTAGTTTATTAAAAAAGCTAAGTATAAATGCAATTCCTTTTAAAAATATTATTTACGTTCCATTGATGTAATTATTTTGTTGTTTAATATTGTATTTAAATGTTAAAACACGATATAATGTGCCAATTATTATGATTATTTTATTTGTTTATAAAATTTAAAACCCTAAATTACTGACTTAAAGCTTTTATAATTCATTCCAAAATTTAATTATCAAATCAATGAGGATATAAGTTATTTTATTTATTTTGATTTCAAGTTTCAAATAATCTGAATAAAAATAGTAATAATTTATCAATATTAATTTCAAAAGTTTTTTAAAGGAGCAATGTAAGTTTGAAACTTTTAAAAATAAAAACAAATTAAAACAAATACAATAACAATTTGCAGATAAAATAAAATACAATTGAAGTTAAATACAATATCGGTAATGTAATAAAATAGTTGGAATATTGTTTATCGCTTTTTAATTCGGTTCCAACCATTATTTTATGTTTTGTTTCATTTAATAATTACAACATTGTGAAAAGTAAATACTAGTTTTTGAGAGCATTGAAAAAGATAATTTTAATAAATTTACTGGCATTATTCACTCAAATTTAATTCTTAAACTGTCGTTTTGTCACAAATTGTTTATTTTGGCAGGATTTTTAGTTTTATTGTTTTTTTTAATAAAAAGCGATATATAACTCTTGCTTTTTTATCTGACTTTTAAGACAGATATATGCATTTGGGTATTTTGTCCATCCGTCTGTCTGTCTGTCTGTCCGTCTGTCCGTCCGTCTACACTCTTATTCTAATAAAGGGATTTTATCATCTTCTTGTTCTAATGAAGGGACTTTAGGCGATATCTTATTCTAAATAATGGATTATAATCTTTACTTTAATGAAGGGATTTTTAAATTTTCTTACTCTAATTAAAGGACTTTTAGATTACTTAGTCTATAAATTTGGTCCAAACTGACCTTGAAATAATCAAAAAAGGAATAAAAGTGGTAAATTTCGGATAAAAATGGAAAACAGAATTGAAGATTCCGTTTTAAAGAATGGGAGATTCCGTTTTTCAGAATGGGAGATTCCGTTTTTCAGAATGGAAGATTCCGTTTTTTCAGAATGGGATTCCGTTTTTCAGAATGTGAGATTCTATTTTTTCAGAATGGGATTCCGTTTTTCAGATGGTCAGATTCTGTTTTTTCAGAATGGGAGATTCCGTTTTTCAGAATGGGAGATTCCGTTTTTCAGAACGGGAGATTCCGTTTTTTCAGAATGGGATTCCGTTTTTCAGAATGGGAGATTCCGTTTTTTC
>JAQIXJ010004978.1:0-10005 GCA_034700185.1 Phthiracarus laevigatus | reverse complement strand
CGAACAATCAAAATGCGCTCACTTTGACACTAATATTTACTCAATAGGTATGTGCATTAGTTTTGTGAATTTGAAATTAATAACATTTACTTTATGTTAAAAATACTAATTCTATTGTTGCCAAACACTTTTGTGTTTTATTTTTAAACCAAACAAAACTTTGAATTAATATTGTTTCGCGAAAATTTTATGTTTTTTAAAAAAATTGTTATAAATAATACTTTGCAGTTTTTCAAAAATTTAGATTCAGCTTGTGTTCAGCTGTCGACCTGTGAACATCAAACCTGAGTTTAAAAACTCACAGACGCATTTAGGCGCATATCATAGCTTAAGTTAATTGGTTTTAATTTATTTAGTGAGATGCATGCCACCAATAATAACCCGATTTTGACCATTTTTGATTCAATTTTGGCCATTTTTCAGCAAAATATCACCATTTTTGAATGGATTGGTCATTTGTGACAATTTTTGACCTTATTTTAACCCAATATTGACACTAAATTGACCTGATTTTGGTAATTTTTGACCCTAAAAATCTCTTTATTAATATAAACGTATTTACGGACAGACATACAAACACGTGTCTATCGAGATACAGACCACCCATATCCAAAAGCTGACTTGTGATTTAAAAACAAAGTGAGCTACAAACGCATATTCTAATGCAGCGAATGGATGAATAAGCTCACTTATAATATACTAGAAAATGCGATCAGTTTTGTAAAATATTATATTTAACTCTATTGTTTTTTATCCGATCGCACTTTACATATTGTTTTTAAAAATGTTAATTATTCAAAGCGTTAAATTTAGTTACCGTGTCGTCACCATGAATGAACGCGCAGAATGTGGTGCATAATAATAATGTAATTAAAAATTTCTTCAGCGCTCTAAAGTCCATAAATTTCATTACAACTTAAGTGTATTACATAGCGATATCTACATATTACACCGAAATACATAAAACATATCAATACACAGATTGAAGTTATAATGTTACAACTCATACTGCATAGTGGTGAGCGATTCCGGGAAAATCATTTTCAAAAATCTAAATCTTGCATAATTCGAATTTTTTTAATGCTGTGATTGAATTAAAACTTGATCCTGAATTTTAAGCTTCCACCTATGTTTATGCAAATTTGTTTGGCTTACGAGCTGCGCTTCTATCAAAATATGATGACAAGCTCTTCACAAAAATACCCGTGAGTTAGATAATAAATGTGAGCTTATTTTTTAACCTGGGTTCACAAAACTCATTCAGATTAACGGGTTTTACTCTCTGACTTTTATTCTTATTTTTTTGAATTTACCTTATTCAATAACTTCGACAAAAATTTAGACCCAAAAATTTAAACGTAAGCTATAAAATTATAATTTCTTTTAATTTTATGTAGTTCTCCACTATATAGTAATTTATAGATTTTGAGCCTCGATCCATGTCAAACTAATATTGTAGAAATAGTTTAAACAAAAGCATAACAAAGAGCAAAATTTAAATATGTAAAATTGTGCTTTATATTAAATGATTTTTCGAGTTTCATTTTTATAAATGAAATGATTTAGGAATGAATTTTAATTGAAATCAATGATATTTTGTCATGAAATTAAACTACGGTAAATATTTGAAAACTTGAGCACAAATGATAAATAAATTGAGGTCTTTTAAAATAAATCGGACATACTTTTTTGATTAAAATAAAAATCTACATTTATACTCTTCTCATAAATCAGAGCACTCGCTGAGCCTGAGAGTGACAAAATTTTTTAATGATATTCAAATAAAACTATTTGTAACTTTGAATACTAAATCGTTTAAAATTTAATATAATTGCTTGAATATTTTTCTGTCAACGTCTTATAAGAATACTATTAGATCATTTCTATACATTTGGTTTCAATGGCTCCAATAAAAAATTGCGCAAAATAATTTGATTCTCTTATTGATTTTCATTATTTTTTTAATGCCAATATAGAATTTCTTATGAACACATTAAAAAGATAATAAATTCGCGACACGATGCGTACTAACTATAATCATTACTCTAAAAGCTATTTTCGTAATAAATCAATGCACTGATGAAAGAGTAAATAGAAATAAAATTACTTGTACACTGTATTACCAAAATATTCTCTAACTTTATATTGAAGGGACAAAAAAAACAGTTAGAAAACTAAAGGAAAGATCAGAAACTACTCGCCGAACATGAATTATGACCAAAAACTAGCAACTAATACGTTTCGATGTGTTTGGTCCGCTCTATACTATCGCATACCAATTTTTTTATTGCACGTGTGTGTTATGATCTCATTCTATGATTACGTACATTAATGATACCAGCGATGCATTTGGTCTCACATGAGTGGCACACATGCCATTTCATTCCAGTCAACCGCATCATTCAAACCATCTCTTCTTCGCTCTCTCACTCTCAATGCCGCTCTTTCTCTTCCAGTCATTTATCTATGCACGGATGGTCTTTTGTAGGCTCAAAAACCTAACCACCATAGCATTCCATATTCCCTGATCAGGGATGTGCAGTATGTGCTGTATAGTTCCATAGTTTTATGTATAGAGATAGATATTTTATGTGTAATGCGTATTGTATTCCATGCGTAATACTTTGTTGTGTACGAGTTTTCCCAGTTTCTGACACTATTTCCTAACTTTTTATATTTTGTTTCGTTGTTGAATAATCATCGGTTTGTTAATTGAGTTTTTTGAGGCAACGCGTGATGAATCGAGAGAAATAAAACGCGAATATAATTTCTATTAAAATAAATACAAACAAAAATAATGTTTATCTCTCTTTAATTCACGTGGTCTGTGCGTAAATGCAGTTAATAGTGTTAAATGGATTTAACAGAATTAAAGTTATGTCTATTGACAGCTAAAGAGACAGAAGTAGAGAGAGCGTACGTAAGCCTAGCTTAACACTATATTCAATCATAGCCAGTATCGTGATTATCATCGCTGACAACTGTCTATTCGATTAAGCTTTAAAAACATTATTACTTCTTTTTAAAAAATATTTTTCTTTTGGTTACATGATAGCACTCAGTATATTATGCATTTGATTTTTGGCTTTTAAATATTTAACTGGTGATTGAAAAAAAACATTTTAAATAACTTGAATATTTTTGTTTTTGTTCATTAATTTCATATTTATACGTACGTATAGTGGGAATTAAAAAAGAAATATCTAATTAAAAAACTAAATGTTGTTTTATTGTAAAATTAAATGATAAAAATCATAATCAAATAATTGAGTAGTCTATTGCATAATAATTTTAAAAGTTTTCAGAGCCCAATCAGACGTATCAATAAATCAAAAATAAAACCAACAAAAAAATTGATTTCAAGTTAACCAATAAAACAAAAAATATGTACAGTAATAATACCACTGATCTGTAAATCATAAACGTCTACTCTTGTTATTGGTTCGCAAAAAGAAAACAATAAATAAGTTTAGTGCACTTTTTTTAATTGATTAGAAAATAGCATGAATTAAAGGGATGAAACGAGAGAAAAAATAACTATTTCTACTCGAGTTGAGATGTAAATACTAATTACTAATTTCTTTCAAATAACAATAAGTCAATTTAAGCGTATCCTCTAATTGACTTCTATTATAAACTTGCTATTACTGAGCAGTCCTAAACTCACACATAGACACACATTACTATGCAATGTACTGTACAATCGTTTTCTTTTCAGCTCCCTTTTTAGCATAAAAATTACACTGTTAAAACTAAAATCGTCGAAATTACTAATTTGAAAATAAGTTAAGCCCCGAAATTTCCCATGAGATGATGAGCGATGTGCTTAATTGCAATCTACTATTTCAATTGTGTATATATTAACTAACGGAGAAGTGATGCGGATTTATAAGTGTGAGCGCTATTAAAACCAATATACATAGATATTTTAACGGTAAACTTTTTTTAAACATTTCTCAGGAAAAAACTTTGCGCGATATAAAGACAAGTTTTTTTCGAATAAGGATAGAGTTGAAAATTGTGTGAAATGTCTTAATTTTATTTGAAATGTCTCAATATATTTATAGCTGTCACACATAAGTCTTGATTAATATAAATAATAATCTCCGAAGAAATATATATATAATTCAATAAAATCGATAACAAGTTAAAGTACATATTGAAGGCTAAAGCAAAAAAATAATAATAAGACGTTTGTGGGGTTCTTCACGAATTGTGCGCTCTATTTAACTGAAATGATACCAATTTAAAGAAAATTGAATGGACACAAATATATACAAATAATATATAGTGTATTTGAAAAATTATTTCAATTTGTTGCGAATTGGTGATTGAAGTATCAATTCATAGATGAAATGCATGGCACACAACGCATAGTACAGACAAAAACCGATTTGCACAATAGGTAATAATATCTAATCATCAGTGTGTTTGTCGTGATTGTGTTGTACACAAGGATTTTTCCTTTATTTTCTTTTATAACCTTATAGTGGTATCGGAATCAATATGGATTTTCATTGTTATGGTGTGTGTCGTGAAGCAACTCTTACATTGTCGAGAGAGCGTGAGAGAGAGAGAGAGAGAGAGAGAGAGCTAAAGAAATTGGAGCTGAGATTTAAGTATCATGATTCTCTATATTCTTTCATTCTCTCTTTCTCTCAGTGATCTCTCTCTCTCTCTCTCTCTCTCTCTCTCTCTCTCTCGCAAATTCAATTATCGTTTTCAATTAAAAGGGCATCATATGCACGATTAGTGTAATACACGGCAGACACAAAAAAGGAAAAAGAAACATGAATACATTGCTCGCTGAAAATAAATCTCCGCTGAAGAACAAAACTCTCTCTCGACTGGATTTAACAGAGGATGCAAAACTTTTGAAGAGGATTATGTCGATTTCAAATCCGATCTCGCGTGGAATTTACTCTCACTTTCTATTTTAGCCTTAAAACTATATATTTTCTCTCTCTCTCTCTCTCCTCTCTTTCTCTCTCATCTAAAAACGAATCGATACTACGTTTCAACTACTATATTATGTTACCGTTTTTCCAGTACAGTATATATACTTTATGTGTGTTTTTCACAATCAGTAGTTTTATTCTTTTATTATTATTTTTTCTGTAAAGTTTTAGTTTTAGGCTTTTTTGTTTCTATTACTGCATCTCGTATTGAAAGATAAGAAATATGAAACCAGTTGGAGAGATAACCGTTTTTATATATGCACACAACTATATTCGCATATATATATATATATATATATATATAAGTAATATATACTACACTACCGTAGATATATATATGAGATTACCTTTTGGAAAAGGAAATTAGTTTTTAAAAATATAATATGTAAAGATAAAAAACTTCTGTGCGTATTTGTGTGTGCAGTAGTGTTTCTGTTGCTTTTCTTTTCTTTTTTTCGTTTTCCTATCTCTCAAACATACTGCGTGTAGTAATGCCACTCTGAAACAGGTTTAAGTATTTTTTTAGCTTATCTAATACTTCTGTGTTCCAGGACTTAATTATAAATTGAAAAAATCATAATTAAAAAATATCAACTTCTCGTCACTTAGCGATTTCATAAGTTATTACGCGATGATGAAGACGCACACTTCGATTACACTCGCACTTCATTAAAATACACGACTGTTTTGCGAGTCAAAACCCAATGGTCAGGAAAATATACAGACTCGAAAACACACCTAATAAAAAATGAGTTTCCAATTCTTCATCAACACATCAGAGCGAATAAAAAACAGCCCACACAATGTAACAGTATATATATTATTCGATAGTTGGGTCACTGCCTCCCACTTATACCCAGAATCGCTAACTACAAACTCAATGAAGTAGTAAATAGCCCATCATTGGCATATCAAACAAGCGACACACTTGTCATTTTACAATGCAGAGTGAATTATAAGAGCAGAGAATTGTACGTTTCTCTCTGTGTATACTAAGTAATAGACTATTATATATTGTTATACATTTGTGAGTCACTATTGTGCCCCCTTTTTTGGCAGAATTAACAATCGATGCGAAACATTCATTCATTCATTTTTCTGGAGGAACTTCTGGAAACAAAATGTTAATATTATTATTGAACACAAATTTGGCACCAGATGCGGTACTGTGCTGTGCTGTGCTGGTCATCACCAGCCATACTCATACCAAATATAGTCGAATGGCGTTTGCTGTCACGCGATTTATTACCAATATATCCATAGTATGCATACATTAACTTTTCCAAATATATACTGTAGCACTTTTAAATATTTTCACCCCAAAGCTTTGAATTAATACCGAGAGTAATAAAATATCAAAGAATTTATTTTGGGAAATAAAAAACGCAAATGACTAATCATAAAATAAACATGGATATAATTTTTAGTAATGAGTACATTGTTATTTGACCAGTTTAACTACTAGGAGTGTCCAATAACTAACCGGAATCGGCGGAAATTGGGTTTTGTTGCAGCGCTTGTGGTCAAACATACATATGTATATATAGAGACACACGCGATCTTTAATATTTGGGCGAATAATCATATCGTGTTGCTAATGCGGAGCGCATACAAATCCAATTTTATAGACGAATATCGTCTCCACTTATTTGATGCATGTATGCATGTATTAACTCTTCAAATGTTAGCTCTTTGACCAAACGCCAGCTAATAGGCTTTAATAGTACGGCTAATACTATTTTTATGTACCATTGGATGTGAAATACCAATATTTACTCGCTTATAGTCTTAATGTTGATCTGTTCTGTCACGATTCACCGAAAAAAAATTACGATCAGAATAGTTATACTGTACTGTACTAGTTATATGAGAGAATTGTATTTTAAAATTTCTGATAGCAAATTTTCCTATAAATTTTGAAAAACTAACAAAACGAAATTTTAATGCAATAAAATATTACAGTATTTATCATTTATCAAAAATTATTTAGGTTTCCAAATCAAATGTTTAATCAAAAATTTTACCGTAAACTAAAAAAGACATCATCGCCGAATCGGATACCGTTTTTTCCTATAATTGTGCAGTCAATTGGAGTTTATTTTTTCGGCCCACTATTCGGTAGACACGTGCCGTTTAAATGGGAAAATACGGCGTATATATATGCTACCAAAGCGCGAGATCGACAATGAAAAAAAACACGAAAATAGTGGCAAAGCGAAAATCCAATGAACTTTGATAACATATATATATTGGGTCAGAATCAATGCACAAAAATTCAATTGATATTTCGCTTTTTTTATCAAATTGGTAGATAAGAGATTGACTCACAGTCAAACACTAAATATACGATTGTGTGTATGTGTGTGTGTCACACACACACACAAGAGGGTCTGAACTATTCAATAATAAAAATGTTGTATGCGTTGTTCCCTTTTGCAAATGAAATCATCGAATCTATTCGGTGTGTGTGTGTATGTGTGTCTGTAAATGCAATTGCAATTAAGGACGACAAGGACAGACACTGCGGGTTATGTTCACACTGGTAGATGTGCTGCTCTTGTTGCTCACTCTCTCCTCTCTTCATACTAAACCGAATTTTGAGAGAGAACGAGAGAAAGAGAGAAAATGATAATAGACTTGAGTGTGAAAAGGACTTACTTTTTCAGTTAAACATGTGGTGATGACAAGTTTACTCATACAGAGTTCGCTCTCTTTTCTATATTGGATTCTTCGCTATCCTGGAGAACAAAGAAATATGGAATATGTGCTAAGAGAGAGAAGCCATGTATGAGTGAAGCAAAAGATGAAATGCCAGCGAAATAAATTCTAGGAAAAGAAAAACGAATAAGAAGTTTTGATATTGGAGTGAAGCTATTTATGAAATTTTTTTTATGCTCATCTTACTCGTACTCTCTTGAGTGATAGCGAGATAATGGCTGTTTTTTTGTGCTCAAATGAATTAAACTCTTCGAATATTGTAGAGTTTCTGCTCGTAGAGAAAAATATGAAACCTATGCAAATAAAATAATTGAAAAAATGAACACATAATGATTGGAAAATACATGCCATTACATAATTATTAGCCCAATATTTAATTATTGTTTTTATATTCAATTAATTATTATGATTACACAGCTATTTATTTTCGATTAACATAGAAAATACAGTAATTAATATGTAACATCACAGAGCGGTTAAAAACGAAAATTTATTATCGCAGTATTAGCTTCTAAAATACCCTAACTTTTCTTTCTATTCAATATTTATTAAAAAACTTTTTATCAATGCTAAAAAATTTATTCTATTGGCACAAAACGAAAATAGCGAATTCAACGCCGCATTAAGCCATGTGTGTGCGTATGTTATAGAAGAAATGCAAAACTGAATGTTCAAATCCAAAAGTTGCACTCCAGTCGTCATCGAACAGTGCAACTCAAACAGAAGTGGGAAATCCCAATGGAATGGCGAGGATTTATAATATACTGTGTGCCGTACGTATTGATACGCGTTTTCCTATTACTATTGCCTCTAATCGTAATACAATACACACGCACAACAAAAAAAAAGTTTCTATTCTGTATATATTTTGCAACGCAAATAGCTATGCCTTTGGCAGTGCATCAGTGCTCGAAAGTCTCTCCTCATCTCTCTCTTTCTCTATCCTACAATTCCTGCACCAAAGTTGATCCCACTCTTTTTTTTGTCGCACCACTCTTATAGTTTATGCCTTTACATATTCTCTTCTCTATCGTTCGTTCTCTTGTATCCCATATACACACTTCGCGATCGATTTCTTGTATGTTTGTTTAGTTTCATAGCATTTGTTTGTCGATCTCATTCACATGAATAAAGTACCAACAAAAAAGAGAGATATGGTTAAAAGACGAGTGAGTGAACGGAGGAATAGTCTGTAATATAGTGCAGAGAGAGAGAGAGAGAGAGAGGGAGAGAGAGAGAGAGAGAAGCTGTGAGAGGCATATGTTGCACACATATAATCATTATATGATACCATACGGTATGTCTTCATACCTAACATGAAATTTGTGTTGCGATGTCATACGCAGGAAATAAGATAAGACTTTTCGAAAACTGACAACACATACGCACACAACACAAATCCCAAAACGGGAAAAAGTTTTGTGTCAATTCAGAGAAGACTCGACGCCTTTCTAGAGATGAATTTCATCTTTTGTTGCCTTTAGATCGCTATCACTCTTACCGTCAATAGCATTATAGCATAATACTGAAATAATAATAATCATAATTCTAGTCTTACATATACTTGTCTACTATACTGTATAGATATATATTTAGTTAATAAATACGAAACCGTAAACTTTTCAGTCAGTCTGAGTTCAGTTGTATTATTTTCTTTTCAAAGTTTGTTTGATAATAAGTATTTTAATTGATATTTAAATTATTTTAATGTTCTGCTCTACACTCACGACGTCAGAGCTTAATACTGTATAATAAAGAATATAAATATTTTTGCCAAAATTTACCAAAAATAAAGCATATCTTTTAGTTTTTATTTACACTCGATCTATTGTTTTTGAAAAATTTAAATTCAACCAAATTTGTTATTTATTTCTAAAATGTTATAAAATTTTTACTACGCTTTCGAATGAATAATTACAAGTAATTTATTATAAACATATTTCTAGCACAAAGTTTCCATTCAAATAAAATATGGCACAAAATATAGGATTGGCTAATATCTAGACCATTAACTATTACTTATAATCTTTTATTTGAGTGAAACATTTCGTCTTATGTTTAGGTCAATATTTTGACCAAAGCCTAACCGTGAGTATTATTCTAAACCCATAAACATTAAATAATTCAAATGTGTTAAAAAGGTAACAGATATTAAATCTCACGCAATTAAAAAAGTCGATTAGTTTATAAATCGAGCAGAAAATATGAGATCAGTTTTGAAATCACGAAAACTCTTCTCATACGGAATTAATTGTGAATTGAAATCAATAATAATGATAACACCTGAACTAATTTTAGCATCAGTTTAATCATCGTTCGAAAAAACCTA
>JAQIXJ010004977.1:0-10006 GCA_034700185.1 Phthiracarus laevigatus | reverse complement strand
AACGATATTAATATCGAAAATATTTTGAAATCTCGCACTATTAGCGATGAATTTGTTTCGAAGCATGTCTGCAAACCGAAACATGGAAAATTTCTAGTTATGTTGTTTAAAATCTTGAACTAATACACTATATTAGTTGATTGATAGGAAATATTTTTGCGTTTTCGTTATGTATGCAATATTTTGTTTACTATTACTTCTTAAGTTAATTCCAAGGTTGTAATCGTGGTCTTAATTTGTAAATAAAAAAATGATAACAAAATTCTTGTTAAAAATTTGTAAAATCATTAACGACTAAGTATTCAGGTATTCAGGCAGAGGTTAATTGCATTATTGGGTATTATATAAAATGACATTTTTAAAACGTTAATGAAAATTAATTAATTAGACAAAATCTATAAATTTTTACTTGATTAAATCATAAACACGCCACTTTAAAAACTTGAATTTTTACTCACTTTTTTAAAAAAAGGCGAGCTTATGAATTTGACAATGTCTGTCCGTCCGTCCGTCCCGGTGTCCGCAATCTTATATTGATTAAAGGATTGCACATATTTCTATATTAATTAAGGGATTTGAAGTTTTTCCATCCTTGTTTTAAAACCCGAATATTTGTTACAGTCATATGCATGAACCTATAAAAAAGAGAGCTCTCTATGAATCTGCCGTTCTTGTTTAACTTTAGTTTAAAACTTAAATCGTTGCCAAAAAAAATCATTTCACTTTTAATCAAATCCCACAGTTTCCTCTGCATGTTCTTTAAATATAGCCATAATTATTTTATACTTTTGACATGTTATTCCTTTAAAAATAGATAAAACGTTTTCCAATAAGAATAACTTTATATGTAAGGATTTTCTCCGCAGTGAATAATTCAACGGTTTATAATTTGTCTTAGATCGCAATTTTAATGTTTTTTACTTTAGAATACAAAATCAGAAATATGATGGATCCACTATTTATTATAGAATAATTAGTTTTCTAACTTAAACATTTTTCAAAAATCGATAATGGAAGCAAACGAAATGTTTTCTAAATAAAATTTTCTATTCATCCCGTATTTACATCATTTTTTAGAAGTAGATTTGTTTACATATTTTATTAAATATGCACAATATCAAAATTTATAAAATAATGATATTTTTATTCCGTGTCCTTATTGGTCTCCTATAGTAATAAAATATAATACTTAAGCGACATCTCCTAACAATATCAAAAACAGTGCAAAACGTGGTTTTATAACAATTACGAAACATTTTTGTATCGCTCGAGAAGTAAAACAATAAATATATTTATCGGGTATTATAAACAACATAAAACGTTTTAATAGCTATAAAGGGTTAATAAATTGAATGATTAAACGGATTCGGTATTTCTAGTATATAATAAAAATATTTAATCAACAAGAATTAAAATCACTAAATTTGCAGTTAAAAAATCTTTATAAATTAAAACTCAAAAGAAAGTCAAATTTATGTTAATTTCCAGGCTTTACTGTTACAATACTTTAGTAATAAACATTTAAAAACTTTTATAGTAAGTTACATTAAAAAAACATTTTTTGCATTCTCAAATCATAAACATTAAAACGATAACAATTTTTATCATTATAATTTGTTTAATTATTATTAGAGACGAAAAACTCAGGACTAAAAACGGAGTAAATTCAAGAAGGAAAAATGAATAAAGTTTAAAAATCAGGATTATTCAGGAAAATAAAGTAAATCTTGTATAAAAGTTGTTTTAGATCGAAAAACTAGTGTTTTTCCATTAAAAAAAATACAGTGTTATTATAGATTTTCAGGAGTTATCAGTATTTTCAGGAATATTAAATAGGACTCAAAATGCTTTATTTTACCAATGCTTATTCGTCCACATTTTTTAATGTATTATTTGTAACTATATCCTATAAAAATAAGGATTATCATGAATTTTTCGTCTCTAATTATTATCTAAAATTCCACTTTTTCATACTCAAATTGACATATATTAATTGAAATAGTGATATCATTCTATCAAAATGAAAATA
This sequence comes from Phthiracarus laevigatus, assembly GCA_034700185.1. NCBI lineage: Eukaryota > Metazoa > Arthropoda > Arachnida > Sarcoptiformes > Phthiracaridae > Phthiracarus > Phthiracarus laevigatus. The sequence goes on along the minus strand of JAQIXJ010004977.1, from coordinate 7,977 downwards.
TTATATTCGATTAGGAAAAATTTCCCACAATTAAGATTTAAAATAAAAACTAAACTATGTTTTTTCAAGAACAAACTCAAAAATTATTAAAAAGCAAAAAACGTGAAATACAATGAATCAACTTATATGTGAAATCGGAAATATATTTAACTTAAGAGGCGCAGCAATCAGTCATTTTACGGGTCTGTCACGTTTTTGTCGCTTAACTGATTAAACGCCTCGAATTTAATTGCAAGTTTTTATTTTAAATATTTTAAAAAATTATTTCGAAAGTATTTTCAATTTTGTCTAATCTGCCTTAATTTAATAGCTTTCAACATTTCCACATTTCCAACTAAAATTATTTCTGAAGTAGTTTTTATTATAACAATACTTTTAATATAACAATTTATAGAAATTCTTAAAAAAATATTTTCAAACCCTTCAACAATTAAATTAACTAAAATAAAAACTGAAATCTGAGCTTTAGAAAAATTAATATTGTTGTACAAAAAAAATTAATATTTTGATCAAAAAATTTGATAAATCTTAAATCAATGGTTTAGTCAAAATGGTTGGAGGACTTGCCAATATAAGATGATTTACCAAAAGATTTTGTCAATAATTTAAACAAATTGGTTGTTTTTGAGTCGAAAATCGGAGAGGGATCATATTTAAATGTATATCGATGTCATCTGTTCGATCGGAATTGTGTGGCTGGCGATAAAATGGCTGTTAAACACATAAACCATAGTAGAGATTCCAACCAAATATCGACAACCGAAAACTATTGCCGAATTAGAATTGATCAACGAAAAATCGAAAAGAAAAGAACAGCTGATAAAAGCATCAGTGTAGCGAGGATTTAAAGCTCGATTGCGATTGGGATCGCGTAAGCATTTTAAGATAGAAGTCACATGAAAATGATCTGATTTTGCCCGAGAAATGGTGCAAAACGAATTGAGAGCTTATTCAGAACTAATTATCCGAATGTTGTTCGCATGTACAACGAGTTAGCGTTCGATGACTCGAGATTCGGTTCGAGAAATCCGAATCCAATGCATATTTTAATATTCACAGAATTAGCTCAACGAGATTTATCGAATATCAAATTCAGAAATAATGCCATTATATCTGCTAATGAGACTAAATGGTTAGTATTGAATAATCCACACTTTTCTATTTACAATTTATTAATATTTGTTTTTTCATAGGTTTAGCGCACCTTCACAGTCAAGGCATCGCTCATTTGGATCTCAAATCAACAATATTCTCGTATTCTACGACCCAAACACTCCAAATGACATTACACTGAAAATAGCTGACGTCGGATTAGCATTACTTTATCCATTCGATCGTTCAGTTCAAATGAGTCATCTGATTTTACACCATTTCGTTGCGGAACAACTTGTTTTGCCGTTCCTTTTCTTCTCAGAACCGAATTAATTTTAAGTCAAAACCCTGATACATAAGTAACAGATATTGATTTTTATTAAGCAGATGTTTGAAGTTATGGTTGAATTGTTTGACATTTTTTATAGGTTATTACAGTATTATGACTTATTTAATAGCAATTATAGTTTTAATATTAATCCTGATTTTAAACTTGGAGACGTAAACATTCGAGAATTAAAATCATAAATTACTTCCCATGATGTGATTAGTTTCTTGTTGCGATCAAGCCAAGAGGAAATCTGCGTTTGATTCTGGTGGAAATAGTAGTTTATATTTGTATGGTTTTGACGATCCAATGGTGTATAGTTTTGAATGTTTTTAAGCATGGGCATAGAAGTACATACATGGCCAAAACCATACACCACTAGATCGTTAAAAAAACAATCATTAAATAATAAATTACATAAAACTAAAACTGAGTTTCTTGCATGCTAGCAATAGAGAGAAATAGTCAAGAACCGATATTCATAAACGATGAGATCTTCCAAAACCATAAAGTTATGTCGATATTTAAAAAGCATTGAGTGATGGTTACGTTAATTTATGAAAATGGTTTAGGACATTTGGATGTACCCCAATAATTTTAAAAATATAAATAATTTATTTACATGTTTATTAATAGCCATTTTTTGTTACATTATTTAGTTTATTATTGTCACATTTTTTTATAAATAAACTTTGTTAATTGATTTTAAATTAAACAATTACTTTCAAATCGAGAGTTTTTTATTTTGAAAAAATTATTTTTCAATGAGAAGAGTGATTTTTTATACCATAGCTAAGTAAATTATAAAGAAATAAACATAAAAGAATGAAAAGACAAATTTTTTCATATTGAAATTTTAACGAACCGCATGTTAAGATCTGCGTTTTGCGAACCGCTAGTTGATTGCCAGATTGTGTTGAATTTTTTGCTGGGACTATTCTGACGATATTTTCCTCCACTATCAAAAAAATTTTGTCATTTCATTCTTTTATGTTTATTTCTTTATAGTTTACTTAGCTATGGAATCATAAATTACTTTTCTTATTGAAAAATAATTTTTTCAAAAAAAACTCGCTTTGAAAGTTATGGTTTAATTTAAAAATCATTTAACAAAATTAATCTGTAAAATAATGTGACAATAATAAACTCAAAAAATGGCTATTAATAAACATATAAAAAAATATTTTTATTTTTAAAATTATTGTGGTACATCCAAATGTCCTAAATCTTTTTTCATAATTTAACTTAACCATCGCTCATTGCTTTTTAAATCATTTAGGATTTTATTCAAAAGATTCGTGGATAAGTCAAAGTTTCCCTCGCTAGCAGTTTTGAAAATCACAAATAAATGCTTATCGAGTTCGGATAAATAGTTTTATCTTCTTCATCAAAATCTAGATCAGATTCTTCTCTATAGTTTTCATTAATGTCTAAAAAATCCCTTATCTGTCTTTTTGTAAGATTTACAATTTACAAACTAAAAGAAGTGCCAATTAACATTTACTAATGTTGCATAAAAAAAACCTGATTTTGATTAAAAATTAAATAAATTTAATATCAGCTCAAAAAGGTTGGCGGATTTGCTCAAAGAAGAAGAAACCCTATTATTGAAGATGACTAACCAAAAAATTTAGCCGATAATTTAATACAAATTGGTTATGTATTTGAGTTTAAGATCGGAGAAGGAAGCTTTGGAAGTGTATATCGATGTCACCTTATCGATGAAACTGATGTGACGGGCGATAAAATGGCTGTAAAACACATTAACCTCAGCAGAGATTACAAACCAAAATACAGACACCCGACAACTATTGCCGAATTAGAACTGATTGAAGAAAAATCGAAAAGAAAAGAGCAATTAATAAATTCTTCAGTGTGGCGTAGATTTAAGGCTCGATTGCGACTGGAATCGCGTAAGTAATTTAAGATCGAAAAAATACCTGAAAGTCATATGATTCTAATTAGAGAAAGAGTACAAAATGAATTGAGAGCATTGTATATTTAATGTTATTTAAACTAATCATCCGAATGTTGTTCACATGTACAACGAGATAAGGTACGAAGACTCGAGATTTGGATCAAGAAATCCGAATCCAATACATATATTAATATTCAAAGAATAAACTCAAAGGGATTTGTTTGATTACAAATTCAGATTCAGACACCATGATGAGGCTAAGGATTTTAGATCACAATTTATTAGAGGTTATGTTAATTTTATTAAATATATTTCTAATTGCAATTCATTAATATTTGTTTGTTCACAGGTTAATCTAACCTTCTAAGTCAAGGCATCGCTGATTTGGATCTAAAATCGGAAAATATTCTCGTTTTCTACGACCCAAACACTCCAAATGACATTACACTAAAATTAACTGATTTCGGATTAGCATTGCTTTATCCATTCGATCGTTCAGTTGAGTCATCGAATTCAAAAACATTTAGTTGCGGAACTGCTTATTATGCCGATCCTTTGTTTCTCAGAACCGAATTACTTTTAAGCCAAAACCCTGATACAGATTTATCAGATATTGATTTATTGTAAAGCAGATGTTTGGATTTATGGTTGCATTGTTTTAACATTTTTTATAGGTTACGACTGTTATGATGACCTATATGTTAGAAATTGTAGGCATATTAGATTTAATCCCAATTTTAAAATTGGAGACGTTTACATTCGTGAATTGAGTTCAAGAAACTGTACTCAAGACGTGATCAGCTTCTTATCGGATATAGTTTGTTGCGATCAATCAAATAGAAAATCTGCATTTGAATGTGGTAAACATGTATGGCTAAAAGACGAATTGGTTGGTCTAAAGAGAAGAATGCCATCGCAGAGACAATTACTGGAAACTGATTTATGAGTAATAGTAAACCATATTATTATTCATTTAGTTATTTAATAAAAAAAGTTTTTAATGAGATAAACTTAAATTTTTAAGATTATTTAAGATTACTGTAATTATTAATAACAATTTTCGTTTCTCCGTTTTTATTTCCCTCAGTATCTCAGTCCTCAACAATAGGGTTAAAATCACGTTCTCCTACAAACATATTTAAAAACAAACTTAACAATACCAAAAAAGTAGTAACCATTAGAGAACAATATTGTGCCGCGCGAGATAATAAAGTAGAATTGCAACAATTATATAATATTTTAGTAGCAAATAAAACAGTATTAAACGTTAGTTGAACTTATAATAGTTTATTTAAATAGTTAAATACTAGTAAAAACTCAGTTTAAGAACGGCTTAACACTTTGAAAACCACTTTTCAGAAATGAAATCATAGAAAATAAAAACCGTTAAATAACAGTTTTATTTAAATGATAATTAATATGCAAACAATTAGTTTCTAAAGTACATCTATCATACAGTACCAATCTATATTGTTGTATTTAACACTTTATTATCTTGCGCATTACAACGATGTTTAAATTTACTAATGGTTAAAGCGTTTGAGATATTGTTAGTTAACGTTAGTAAAATTAGCTTATGTTATTATTGTAGGAGAAATTAACGGAGAGCGAGTAAGAGATATAAAGCGATTAGAAACCCGTTTCGCGTGAAAATAAAATTTTTATGCCATTACAACATGTATTGACAATATTCTCGTTTAAATAATTTTATATAAAATATGAACAAAATTATTCTCAAAATTGTCATTAAAATTGCTAAAATAATCAAGAATTAGGTGAAAATGAGAATAAAATAGTCAAAAGTAGCCATAATTGGGCAAAACTCGGCAAAAAATAATATTTAATCTTCCTTGGCATCTGTCGTTATTTGGTGTAAAAATAGTGATTCCAGTCTCAAAATGGCAAAAACTGGACAAAATGGGAAAAATTAGATAATACTGGCTAAACGTAAAATTATAATGACATCTGCCGATATTTGCTGTAAAAAGGAAACTTTAGGCTCAAAATAAGACAAAAATCTGGACAAAATATGCAAAAATAATTTAAACTAAGATTAAATTATTTTTGTCATCTGCCGCATTTTCTTGTCTTTCAGTGAAAATCAGCCGCAAAATAGACAAAAACTTCGGTTAAAAAGTTCATAAATCAGGTTAAACTGATAAATTATAAGTCAAAACATTTATAAAAATTTATGCAAAACTTAATTTAAAATTAAAATTTCTGTATTTTAGTTTTGGTTTCTTTCTATTATATTCTTCTGGTTATATTTATAACAATGCAAAAATCATTTATGTTATAAAAAAGAAAATTACAAACAAATTTCCTTTACATATGCATAAAATTAGTATTAAATTAATTATATGTTTAAAAGAAATAAAGCCGATTCACAATAATTCCTATCTAGACCACCAAACCCAACAAACTCACCAAACCGAGCAAACCTACAAAATATATCAAATCTTTCAAACCAATAGATTTAGTAGGTTTGGGTAGGTTTAGGTAGGTTTGGGTAGGTTTGGGTAGGTTTGGATAGGTTTGGTAGGTTTGGATTTAAGATTAAATAAGCCATTAATTATTATACAGAGAACAAACTGCTTTTTTTATTCGAATATTCGAATAGATATTTTAAATTGTAAACAATATAAGTTTAACGACTCAAAAATAAACGCACCAACAATACTGCCGGGATAATACGTTCACCCGTTATTGGGCTCCGTTAAAATATCTATTTGGATCATACCTTTTAGCTGATATTCCAAGAGGGATATCCCAGATATTAATAAATAATAAAGTATTATAATTTAAGTGGTTATTCATTTCGGGTAAACCAAAGCAATAATTTATTATAATACAAGAATATAGAAGTGATGTATTGCTCATGTTTTGAATTACAAAAGTTTATTGGTAATCATTTCTTCCATCTTAAGAATAACCACTGACCTAAAAATTAATTCATTCTGCATAAACTCCTTGATAAACATTATTTACTTTCTTGACAATAAAAAACTGTGTAAATATCCAAAAGATAGCAATAATAACACTAAAACCCATAACAAACTATTTATGTTCGCATATGTTTAATTGTATTATTCGCATCACTATTTGATATAAACCTAATAAATAAGTAATGATATAATATGAAGTATAAAATTGAATGTATACGGTGAGCCGTAAAGTAATAATATGTGGTTTCTTAAAATTAATTGTCAAGTAAATTTCTCAAAACAATTACGAAAATCCTGTTGGTTATCGAATTGAACGGTAGAACTATTACAACGATATTTAGTATGAAAAAGATAATAATCAATTAACACTTAATCCATATATTTTATTGAACAAAACTAGTATGTGCAATGATAATGAATTTATAGTGTATTATTTGGTGAAATAGTTTTCATTTCGCAAAATCATTTGAGATAATTTTTCCTTTTTAATTTTGCTTGAATTAATTTATTGAGTTAATTTTTTCTTAACCTGTTAAAGTAACCGTCATGAATTATGTTATCAGGTCAATGTTAATGTCAAACCTCTATTTAAATCTGTAAAAATGCTCAAAACAACAGTCAATAAGTCTACAAAGGCGACTGAAAGCATATGCATTACATTAGCTATTGTCCTAACAAAGTCTTTTCTACTTATAAATTTTATTGGATTAAGCTGACGATTTTACACAATAAATATATTTGATTTTTTTGTAAATTTTATAGTTTTTATATAATAATTAATTGTGTTTTTAATTGATAATAATGTCTAAACATTATGTATTTGGGGGATTTGCCCACTTTCCCGTTGAGCATTTTTAATTTACTCATTAATGACTTCCACGTTAAAAAAGAGCTCAAAAATAATTTTGTAAATTTTAATTTAAAAATAGCTGCGACAATAAATTCCCTTAAAAAGTAGTGTAATTTATCTAGAGTGAATATTTTAATTTTCAAAAAGCAACAATTCTATAAATTCATAGTTCAAGTAAATAAAGTAATACATACGTTTTAAAAAAATTTCATAATTTAACATTTCAGAGGTTTTACATGATAAAAAAATCTCAACGTCACTTTGATCGCTATTAATTTTTTTTTATCGGTAGTGTATTTAATTTTAGGAATGCCTCATATAGTTTTGTATATCAGTAATTTTTCAGTTCTAAATCTATAAATCTATTTGTAATGAAAATTTATAACAACACTATATGTTTTAACCCCATTATATTTCAAAATAATAAAAATTGTGATTTTCAACTACCAATTAAGATTTTTCTGAATAACACGAAAGATTAATGCGTTATTTTTATGATACCAATAATAATTTTTGTTATCACCTCTAAAATGATTAGAGAAAAAAAATTACAAAAAATGGATAACTCGAAAATATAGCTGAAATGACGATACATTTAATCGATTTTCATAATTTCTATTTTTCGTATATTTGACTTTACATTTATGGAGTGATTATTATCTGTTTTCAAGTTTAATGTGGTAAACATATTCCATTAGTGATTTTTCTGTTTGTGCTATTTTTTTAAAGTTATATATTATTCAATTATGAAGTTTAGTATAATTGACAGATATGCTGAAATACTATTTCGTGATTAATAGGAATAGTTTGTCATAATTCTTAGTTTATTATAAATATAAAATTA
>JAQIXJ010004976.1:0-10006 GCA_034700185.1 Phthiracarus laevigatus | reverse complement strand
ATAGTTTCTATGCAGAGCTAATAATAATAAACATGGGTATAATGTGACAAAAATTCTTATATGATATTTCATTATAATTATGAGTTCATACGTCGAAAATATTTATAATGAAATATCATATAAGAATTTTTGTCACATTATACCCATGTATTATTAGCTCTGGAAAATCAAACCAGTGACACCTTTAATTTAAACTGTTAAAACATAATATCTCTTTATTAGAAAAATTTCCGTGTATATGCCGCAGCGACAATTATTTGATAAAAACCACTTTTTTCATTGTATAGCCCGAGGGATATCTTTGGGAAATTAGGGTACATACCATTTTTGCACTTTTCGAGATATTTTGATTCTCATATTATATCCAACGAAATAATATATAAGAGTGGAACACATACGATGGTATATTGAATCAGATTTATTGTGTATAATTAAACATGAATTTGAGTTAAAAAAGTAATCTAATTAAGCTATAGTTGGGTTGGGGACAGACAAACAAACAGACATATCAATCATATAATCGCAATTTTCAATATGCTATAAAAATTATTTAATTAGTATTATTTTGGATATATTTCATATTATAGAGTACATTAGACTATGAAACGAGCCTCTAGGATCCCGACGATTTCTGTCGGGCTTTGTCGGGCTCGGGCCTTAAGTTAAAAAAATTTATCGGGCCGGGATTTTGTACCAAAAATTTAAAAAATAAACATTAAAATTTACAAAAATTTTAAAAAAATATAGAATATCATTAAAACTAATCATTATTTACAAATAAGCATGAAATGAAATATAATTATGACCAAGTTAGATAGATAAAAATTTAAGTCAGAATTTGATTTTGTGATTAAAAAATTTTATGTATAATCGTGCAGGATCGGGCTTGGGCTTTAAAATTTTCACAATTTCATAGTTTAGAGTACATGTCGACTATAACATAAAAGTTTAAAGCAGTTGAAACAAAGCAATTTGTTAAAGCGAAACTAACCGTTAAAACGAAATCAAATTTAAACCGAAAAAAAACAATAAGATAAACACTACAGCTGTAGTAATTACTTTTGTATAAACTTTTAATTAACTCCATTTTCAAATATAAAACTTTTAAGCATTTTGACGATCAATTAAAAATTTATATGTTTTAATGATTATTACAGCAGTTAAACCGAACCGTCAATTACTTTACATGCAGAAAAAGAAATTTCAGAAACTTAAAGCATAAAGAACTCTAAATAAAGTTAATATGATAAATGTAGAAAATACAGAGAAAACGCCAAAACCAATATCAAGCCAATATTCGATAGCGTGAAGTTGTGCCCGATATTCAAGTTTGTTTCCACTATTATCCAATTTTCTCCTCACCGAATCACGTGGCGCCACCTTTAACTCAGTCGCCCAACCGATCCATGAGAACAGATCAATGAAAGCTGTGGCGGGATTCCAGTTAGATTGCCAGCCAAACTCTGAAGCTGAGTAATCATATGGAAACACGTGATGATAGTTATGATAGCCCTCACCCATACTCCAATAAATCACTAAACTATTGTTTCGAGGATTAATATGCTTATCATACGGTCGCATACCGTAAAGATGTGCCACAGAGTTCACTGTCCATGTTAAATGAAGTGAAATTACGTAACGCATCATATTTGCTTGAAAACAAAATTTTAGAATATAATTGCATTCTTAATTATTATTTTCATGATTAACTCACCATAAAAAGCTGAGTAAAAAGTTTCCCCAAATAAATACATAGAAGAAATGATTGGAATAATACCCCAGAATAACATCACTAATAGGTAATAGTATTTGCGTTGAAATACGACAACACTGTCTGCTAATAAATCGCTAATGTCTATCGACTTGCCTTTTTCTTTAACTTCGCTGTGTTTCTTAACTAAAACCCATCCCATGTGTGAGAAGAAAAAACCACGCGAAGAATTATAGGGATCAGCATCGGTGTCGGTGTATTTGTGATGAACGCGATGATCGCGACACCAGTCAATTATATCTTCCTGAAACGCCACGGTTTGCATAATCATTAGCAACACTTTGAGAGGTGTATTGGCTTTGAAGCATCGATGTGACCAAAGTCTATGCACACCACACTGTATACCCATTGAACCGAAAATACCGATCACGTAGAAATATAGCAGCATTTTCCACGATATATTGCCTGTAATGTATACGAATATCCCATATATGGCTAAAATATGAACCACTATTATAAAAATTGTTTTCGACCAGACAATTGTAAGTTTGTTGTGGTTTTGTTCCAAACTCGTTATCAATGGTATTTCGGACATCGTTTGTTTGTAGTGTATGTGCAATTCTTGTAAAAAGCTAACCAAAAAATAATAAATATACACTGATTTATGAAGTTAATATGCAATCACGTTATATACAACTTAAGTCTAAAATGTGAAAAAAAGCGATAAACTGGATATCGATTGACACTGTAACTTGCGGTAAAATTTTATAAAGTTTATATTTTGAAACTAAATTCTCACTGTCATGCAACCAAATAAATCATAAATCTATTTTAACGTAACCAGGCGTTAATTAACTATTTAATAAACATGAGTCTGTAACGTCAAAAATATATTTTTGAGATAATTATATCAAATAAAGGATATGTGCAATTATATTTTGAAATATTGTATCCAATTATTGATATAATTAAAAAAGTTTCAGTCTTCTTTGTTTTGTAATTTAAACTATAGACCCTCGAAAAAGTGTTCAAAACTCTGACGTTTTTAGTTTATAATGTGGATTTAAATAATCGTTGTTGTATTTATTAATTATAAGATATAATAAAGTGGATTCAAACAACAGAATTTAATAATGTTTTTATGTGAGAATTGGTAATCTTATAAAAAAAGCGAGTGCGTGCTTTGGGTTACCGGAAATAATATGAAACTGAGGGCCAGGGTCAGGGTCCGTTGACCATGTGTGATGCGATTTGCTAAACAAAAGGTTTGACATTGAATCAAATGAGTCATTTCAACATCAGTTTAAAGTTCCGTTTAAAGCAATGCATAAAAAAGTTACATTTAATGCACAGTTACAGTGTTAGTGATACGAAAATGAGTTTCAGTGTTATACGGTAGCGAAATGGTAAATCTAATTGAAGGTTTATTATTAACGTTAAACCGTGAGTTATATTATTAAATGCGATTACAGCAAACACTGAAAACCGTACCACAAATCATTGTAAACCGCTTTAAACTAAAAATTATCATCTGCAGTATCAGATTAAAAATTAAAGCTATTTAACGCATAAATTTACTTCAATTCAATTTGTAACTAAAATAGGCATGAAACAAGCAAACAGACATAGAGATCTTCGTAGTAGTCATTAAATTGTTATCTTATGTTAAAAGTCATATTCATGCAAAGGGTTGCTTGCCTAGGGTCGACCCCACTTCCTAGAACTTTGGAAATGTTGCCCCCATGAAAAATCGAGAATGTATTGAAAAGTGGTAATTTTTTATTTGAAAAAAAAAACATTTTGGGCCGAAAACCAAAAAATTGTTGCTTTACATCGATGAGTTTTAGACCCCCTTAAAAACGAGATTTTCAGGATCTGACACCCCCTAGCACTTATTCTTCAAAGAGTGAGCTAAAAACGAAAAACAAATCAATTTCCAAATTATATCCTTTTTGCACATCATTATATAATAAGTTAATATATACTTATTTTTGCTCACTTTTATAAACTTCACTTTCTATGATTTTAAGATAATATAAATAACCTTATTGGTTAATCTAAACTTACTTTTATTTATAGTAATAATAAAATTATCAGTTTTAATTTTAAAAATTTAATGCTTAAATTTATTAGCCACGATAATCATTTATTTATGTAAAAATATCTGCCTTATCGATATTATTATTTTTATTGCATAAACTATACTAGACTAGTAAACGCATACCCGAAAGTCGGGTTCGGGTCGGGTACCCACCAAGTTTGTAGGGGCGGGCAGGATTTCTGGTTGGGCCGGGTTCGGGTCGGTTTTTAAAATTTTTATTACAAAACCCGATTTCATAAAAAATACCAAGATATGAACAAAAATTTAGGAAAAATTTCCCATTTTTAAGAATAGAACTTTATTTATAACTAAATAACAAATATTAGTTGTAAAATTACTACAATATTTATATTATGTGGTATGTTTATAGCTAAAATTTATTAACATAAGTTTAAGATGGAAGATCGGATTGGGTCGTATCGGGTTCAACCACCTCGGGCTCGGGTCGGGTTCAATCTTGTCGGGTTCGGTTCGGGTTTCGAAATTGCTATCAATTTACTAGTCTAAATTATACCACATGAATACACAGACTAATTGCATTTTAATAGCGTCATATGCGGTATCATATGATTGTCAAAATAGTCTAATAAAGTGAATACAAATGAATCATCATTGAAATTGTAATGAATAATGATTAAATTTTAGTAGACATTTTTTATCTTGAGTTTATTTGTTGATTTTTTAACTGCAATTTATTATGAGTTTGCGATTTTATAGTTGGAATTTAATAAATAATTATCTGAATATTCATATAATTATGTTTGTGTAATATCAAGTTCAATGTAAGTTCTTATAATTATTTTATTTAATTACCATATTAATTCAATATCAAGGAACTTAATATGTAATGGACTATTACCCGCAATAATAAAATTCTATATAATGATAACGAACAATAAGTTCTTATTGATTGCTTAATCTACATTAATAATCTAAATTCGAACGTTCGCTCAATAACGTTAGATGAGCTGTCCTGGAGCTTAGGGCTCATAATTCGGACGTAATGTTGGGACATATAGATATTTCGGAACCTAAACTGAATTTAATTTCATGAACTTTCAAACCATCTTCTTGTCTTTAGATCGTTAACAATCATTTTTTACTTGTTTTAGTGTATAGTAATATCCATAATGCTTGATATTTCTATCATAGCTCGAATCAAATACTGTAATTCATTTGAAACGTGAATCGTTATTTTACTCAAACCACGTTTTGCAATATTCACTAATGTTTAAGGCAATTAACTTCCAAAAATTTATTATTTATTTGCACTTAAAAAGATAGTAAATGTTTTAAAATTTTAAAATGTCTTAAAATAGAAAATGTTTTTAAAATGACAGAGAGGCCGAGAGTATCTTTTAGAATAGACTCCCAAACGATACTCTTATTTGTCGCTCCCCAACACTTTTCCTCAAGCCGGTTCTGGCCTCAAAGAAGAAATACCGTGTCCGATCGGGCCTTCAGCTAAATATGAATAAAACTTTTATTTAACACATTTATAACGTAAACGAATTTTAATAATTCTAATTTATTACTAACATTTAAAAAAATTAAAGTTTACTGTATTAAAAATTAATATACAAACTTTAAATTTTTCGGGCTTCTCCTAGCCTGGCAGGGCACTAAAGTAGAGTTTTATTCGATTGAATTAAACATTAATCTTTGGTTTGAATATATAAGCTTTTACTTAACGAATAATCGAATTAATGACAATTGGAAACTGACTGCTATGAGAATGTGTCTTACTTGTTGTTATCATTATCATTAAAATTGTTTTTACACGAAATGTTTAGTGAAAGTTTTCTTTTAAAGTTTCCTCCGTTTATATTTCAGAAATGTTTTCATTGAAATGTTATGCATCTTATCGACTAGACTGTCTCAAAGTAGAAAATTTTAGGCCCAGCCCGACCTAAACCCGATTATTTTGAGAGAATTAAAGCCCGGCCCGACAAAACATAGGCCCGAATCGGCCCGATAAATAAAATTTGATTTTTAGTTTTAGATTAATTACAAAGTAAAAATTTTGATTTAAATTATAATATGATTTGATTTATTTCTTTTAATGTTATTAATAATTTTGATTAACCAAACTTTGTTTGCGTAATTAATTTGTTGATAAAGATTTTCTTCTTTTTTTAACTTAAGACCAGACTAAGCCCGATATTTTTTCTTTAAAGCCTGACTCAGTCCGCTAATTTTACTTTTAGGCCAAAACCCGGCCAGAGGAAAAGTCAAGGGCCTGACAAATTCTGTGGACCGTTAGCAAGTCTTTTATCAACAGATTGTTGAGAAATCATAAAGGGATGATATGAAGCAATATTTGGCTATGAAATTGTTTTCTTTAATAAAATTTGAATAATAATAACAGAAAATATGATTTGCTAAATCATTCCTATACGTACTCCCAGTTTTCTTTGTTCTTATGATTTTGCAAATATTTTTCGCATTAACTATTATTGTTTACAAATGAGAGTTGAAAAGTATAAATATGATCATAATTTTGGTTAATATCATCATTTTAATCAATAAATTGTACTGAGAACGTGAAAACAATTGTAATTATTAGTTTCCAATTAAAAAGCAATTCATTTAATTTTTTTTAAATACTTGAACACTCAAACAAAACTGTTAATAAAAATGCAATTCAAGTTGTTTTTAGTAATAATGTTGATTGCATTTGTCTCATTTCATGGTAAGCATAAGAATAAAAATTTTCATATTTTTTCTTAAGTTAAAAATAGCTAAACGGTTAAATATTATTCAGAAATAGCAGAAGCAGACCATGGTTGCCCAAATTCCAAACAATGTTATCGTTACTGCCATGGCAGAGGACGACATTGGAAAGGTGGTTATTGTTATGGAAAGTCTAAAAGATCTTGTTATTGTCACAGACATTAAAAGTTGGAAAATACGTCAAAAAGATTATATAATAAAATTAGAATGTTTTTCTAACAGTATATATGTTTATTAAAATTATTTTAAATTTAAATTCAACTTGTATTTTATTGATTTTGGAGCGCATTTTATCAGTAACTTATTTTATCTTTGAACTTTTAAAATATTTCGCAATTTGTTATCTCACTTTTATGAAGAAATGTAGTATTATGTATTCGATAATATCAGTTAATATAATCTGTCCGCGTGTTTACAATGGATTTAAGCAGAATTAAAAAACTAGAGTATATATTAATAATTAATTATTTAAAACTGTTTAAAAAGTGAGTTCCCTATAAATACTCATTTCTTAATAAAAAAGAAAATAAAAAGATTTTTATCTCAACAATCTTCTGGTAATAGCGGCAATAATGTCCGGCAATTTAGTCGATAAAAAAGTTTACACAAGTAAATTAATAAAATGTTTATTTAAAATTTTTATTATATAACTAGTTATTATTTAGTTGATGTTGAGTTTGCTGATTCAGCAGCTAATAGTGCGGCGCATTCTCTGGCATCTTTAGCCTCGCATGCAATCAATTCGACGCAAGAGACCAATTCGTGAGTACCTAAACAGGCGAGTGTGGGAGCGGAACAGTGCAGTGCCCAGTCTATTCCCATGCAGCGCAAAAAGTGCCACGCTTTTTCTCCCAATTGTTCGATAAAGTGCAAATACTTTTCCGCCACTTTTATTTCATCCGCTAAATTGTATAGATTCTCGATTTCTTCTTCCAAGTCTATGTCGAAGTCCACTTCTTCGATTGCCTGCGTAAGCGCGACATAGAAAGCGATGATTGTGAATATTAGTGAAACTAAAATAATAGAGAAAATTATTTTTAATTAATGAATACTGTATAAAAAAATTTTTATTACATTTCATATTTATTTTTTTTGTTGATAAAATGTTGTATAATGTTGAGTAAAATAAAATTGAATCGTGTGAACTTATACCTCAGCTTATCTTATGTTATATATCCTGCATTTTTATCTGGAAATGCGAAGAATGGTATCACTAAATTACTTATAGATAATACGGTCCGTTGATTAAATTGTGATCTTTACATGGAATTAATACATTTTAGGTTCCTAATTTAGACAAATAAAAATCTTCAAAACATGGCCCCAAAAATACGCATAGTTAATTCTTTAATCGTATAATATACTAAAAGAATGATCTCTTTCTCTCTCTCCCTCTCTCTGTCACGTTCTCCTACAATATTGAAATCAACTAATTTTAGGAACGTTAACTAACAATATTAACCGTCATAGAACATTCTTTACTAGCGAAGGCATATTATCAACAATAAAATAATATACGCACTATCTTTTTCAAAATTCGAAATTAAACAATACATAAAAGGCATATTAACGATTTAAAACGTTGTACGGGCTATAACATCAATAAAATGACTTTTGCTTATTGTTGTGAGCGAATTTAGAGTTAATAATGTATTAATATTTTTACTTTTATTACCTAACAATGTTTAACAAATAAAGAGCATTTGTTGTTTCTATTAATGATACATTTGAGATTCAAAAATAATTACGCTTAAATTAACAATATTAAAATAAATCCTAATTAACGGGCTATAAGGCAAAAACTGGTTATTACTTATTGTTTGAGTGAATTAAACAAATAAAATGTTTTATTCCCGCGTAGCGGGTTTCAAAAACTAGTATTTTTCAAATAGTACGCATAAGTATGTATGATTGATTTTTTTCCTAAATAGTTAAATTTATTTGTCTACCCTTGTTAATTAGGATTGTATTTATTGACGTATTTTGGATTAAAAAAATGTGCTATTTTTCCCATAAAATGAATTAAGAAATTCATCTTGTGTATTGAAAACTTTTCAATATTTTATGTCTAAAATTTCAGGATTCACGTTTTAATTTCTAAGCAAAAAATAAAATTATAATTAATGCTCAGTTAAAATAAAGGAAAAATCATTCTAGAGGTAACATTTTCCGTGATGAAGTATAAAAGATTACGGATTCAGAGAGTCCAACAGGATCTGCAAAAGTTTTCGCAAACTCACTCACTATTTCAAAACTACGTTTGTAAATGTAAACATTTTGTTCAGTTTTTAAACTGTACCCACACAAGGATTTCAAGACGGAATAACTTTATTCATAAAAATTTAATAATATCAAATTGAGTCCAAATATGTTTTTCGTTTATTTTCAAGTTTTGATTACATTTAATTAAAAATTAATTTCAAGTTGTAAAACAAATATTTATCACTTTTTTAACCGAAAAGTGTGAACAGAACTGCAAAGCAAAATGTATAATAGCTTTAGATGATGAATAAAAAACTTTTTTTAATATCTTTATTGATTGTCATTATATGCAACGGTAATTATTTTATTGAAAAAATAAAATATTAACCATTACAGCGACTTAAACAAATTTTTTAATAGAAATCGCTGATGCAAGCGATAAGTACTTGGAATATTCAGACGGTGACCACACGGATGACTGCACAGTCGAAGAACTTTGTAAATTATATTGCCATTACATTTACAATAGAAATAGTAAATTCGAGCTCAATGAACATTGTCGCCGATATCGGTTGAAAAATTGTGTTTGCTTCAAAAAAGTGAATCTAAAATTGAACTTTAATACAATTATATAATTACAACCTATTGAAACAATAATTACTAATACAACGGTAATTTTGTGATTATTATATTAATTAAACTGTTTAATAATTGATATTTTTGTTATTAAATTTATTAAAATATACATTAGAAAGCAAGCTATCAGTATATGCTAATTAAAAGTATTAAATTTTTATTAAAATCTATTGAATAACATTTTGGGAAACACAGTATTAGTATGCATAACAGACGTTAGCACGTAATCCTTAATTAAATTTGAAATTAATTTAACGCCATATCTGAAAATACAGACTGAATCAAAACTATAGCGATGAAACTTAAGTTTTTATGTTTAGTTATATTAGTAGCTGTTATCATACTCGAAGGCATAAAATCCGCAATAACTACAAGTTCACCAACACTTACAAATTCAACAACAATTACAAATTCAACAACAATTACAAATTCAACAACAATTACAAATTCAACAACAATTACAAATTCAACCATAATTCCATCAGTGGGGCATAAAGACTCTCACGGTTGTCCCAGTCATGGTGGACGATGTTTCGAATATTGCAGAGAAGAGATGAAGAAAAAGTATGGAATTTGTGGTGGAAAAGATAAACAAAGATGTATTTGTATTACTTAATACTTCC
>JAQIXJ010004975.1:0-10012 GCA_034700185.1 Phthiracarus laevigatus | reverse complement strand
AATTATTTTATATTCCCGTTAAAAAAAATCATTGTTGCGGACAGACAGAGAGAGAGAGAGATAGATAGAAACGAAAAAGTATTTATTATATTATTAATTAGACGTCAAGAATAGTGAGGATGAGGGCCGAGTAACAGAGGATCCGGCTCAAACCTGAGCCTCTCTTAAAAAACCTGAATCTCGAGACTCAAAATAAAATTAGAGCCAAAGCCCGAATCTGAGCCTCTTACCTGAAGACAAGAGTTCGAGCCTCCCATTATATATTTCACCACAGAAGAGTAATAAAAAATGTTTAGGGTTTAATCAAATAACATTTTGCTACACATTTTTTAGTTTAGTTTGGTATATTTGATTATCATTGTATTATTTATTTCGCAAATATTTTTAAAAATTCAAGTTATACTAAACTAAGTGATATTAAATTGTAAATTATTCGTTAGAAATGTTATTATAGTTTATTTTAAAAGTTAGTGCCCCTATACATAGGCTCTCGTAAACTTAACCTGAGTCTCGAGCCTAAGGTTTTGGCTCCAAGAAGTAAGAACCTCAAACCCGAGTCTCTTCCAAAATTTAAAACCTGAGCCCGGCTCCGAGCCTGAAACTTAGGCTAGGGCTCAGACTCCAGAGGCTCTCAAGCTCTAAACCATCATCAATAGTCAAGAATATTGGAAAGCATTGCAAGTATTAAGCTTGAAATGGGTGGATGCACGCGAAAAATGCGGAATTTAAGACATTGTAATATTCGGAAAGTATTGCGTCCGGCCCCTAATTTTATTTAAAAAAATTTAAAATTACTTACGATTCAATCCTTATTATGCATTCGTGTGAGAAAATATAACTGATATTAAACGTAAGTTTAATATAATTTACTATTTTCTTTGAAAATAAACGTTTCAAATAGTTGTTTCTTATTAAAATAAGTAAAGCACTCTTTCTCATCATTTAGTCTTATAGTTTGTTTAACATAAGATATCAAATTACAACTTATTAATTCATTAAAATTAGTAATATTTACTCCGCATTTAATATCATTCGATCCTAATAACATTGAAAATGCATTTTTATTAATATAAAGAGTTTTATCCACATCTGTATGTTCCCCATCGTTATTATTATACAAACATTTAGCATTATAACTAAAACATAATGTAACGGATGGCAAATCATTATTTAGTTGTTCCAGATATACAACAACTTCGAATGGATAAGAAAAATACGTTAAAGTTATATTAATAAGTTGTGTAACCATTACAGTAAAGCACAGTAATTTGAATATTATTTTTGCACTTTTTAAGCTTTTAATCAGTTCATTGAGAATCAGTTTAGGCATATTGTTTGTTTTATTTATTACAATAATTTAAAATAATGAATGTATTTGAATAATGAAAACAATGATAAGCAATAATTTTAATGAACTCGATTGAAAAACAAATTTTAAACACAAAATACGTTAAGTAAAAGCGTTTATTTCTCTTGGAATCCAAAATTAAAAGTCTAAATAACTCTTATAAAGTTTATTAGTTGAACGGCATTTATTGCGTTATTCCGCTATCATTATTCTTATTTTGTGATATTAACATAAATGAAAGGTAAATAATATTATCTTTAATTTAGTCAAAATAATTTACATATTTAAGTATATTCATTTGTAACTGTTTTATTTAAATTCTTTTAACATTGCGATGAATCAATAATGACTGCAATAATGGTAACATTTTATTCCATTGAACGACACATAACTGAGTGCTTGGCGGGGATACTGATTAAAGTAGACTATTAAACGAGCCCCCGATTTTTCGGAATCCTTTGTTTGTAGAGTTAGTTTCATTTAGTTTATTGTCGCTGATATATTCATTATGTTTTCGTTTGTAAAGTTAAATTCAGTTAGTATTTAGTCACTGATATGACCCTAATATCTGACTTTGTGAAGTTAGTTTCAGTTAGTAAATGGTCGCTGTTACGGCCATTATATCAGGTTTTGTAAATTTAATTTATGTTTGTATATGGTGTTTTATACGGTCTTAATATCTTGTTTTGTAAAGTTAGTTCCAGTTAGTAAATTATTTTTGATATGGTCATAATATCTGACTTTGTAAAGTTAGTTAAAGTTTGAATCTGGCCTCTAATACGACTAAAATATCTGATTTTGTAAATATTTTTAGTTAATTTATGGTCTCTGATACGGTCATAATATCATTGTTTGTAAAGTTAGTTTTTGGTTTCTGATATGGCCATAATAACTTAAGTTGGAAAGATAGATTCCGTTTGTATATGGTCGATAATACGGTCATAATATCTGACTTTGGATAAGTTAGATTCAGTAATTATATATAAGATAATACGGTCATTATATCAGACTTTGTAAAGTTAGTTTCAGTTAGTATATTGAGTTTGATACGATCATGATTATTGATATTGTTAAGTTATTTTCAGCTAAATTATGGTCACTGATACGGTTATAATATCTTTGATTGTAAAATTAATTTCAGTTTGTATATGGTCGCTGATATTGTCATATTGTCTGATTTTGTTAAGTTAGTTTAAGTTAGTATATAATTGCTGATACGGCTATATCTGATTTTGTAATTTTAATTTCAGTTAATACTTTTATTTGTTAAGTTATTTTCATTTAGTATATGGTCGCTGATGCGGTCATAATATCTTTGTTTATAAAGTTAGTTTCAGTTATTATATGGTCGCTGAGACAGTTTTAATATCTTTGTAAAAATAGTTTCAGTTAATATATGGTCGCTGATACGGCCATCCTTAAATATTAATTGTCCATTATCGTATCAACCGTCACATTCGATCGCTAAAGCAAGATTTCTGTGGCGTGAGAATAATTAACTTGTAACAATAGTTAATTACAAAGTTGTTAATATCAACTGAGACCACATATAAATAAAGACATACTAGAGTTTAGTCTATTAACAGCCATTTTGAAAAAATTAAATAATTAAATGAAACGATTATAAATTATATTTTAATAATGTTGGGTTGTCGGTGATTTCTTTACAAAACTTTGGCCTTTATATAATTTTTATTTTTTGTTTTGTTAGTTTCATTGTTGTTGACACAAATATAAACATAAATTAAAGATACTATGATAGTGAATAAGTATTTACTATATTTACTGATCATATTGAACGAGTTTTAAACATATTCTTATTTTTATTATTATTATTTTACATGTTTTTCCATTAAATTAAAGTACGACAACAACAATATTTACCAGTCAAGAGTGCACCATTCAGGAGAAGGTTAGGGATAGCTGTCCGAAGATTGTCAATCTCGGCAGTTCAAAAACTGATCGGTGTTACGAACACAAAAATATGGATTCAAAACGAGATAATATGCGCATTGTATGCGTGTTTACAACAGAAAACAATACACCCTATAATTAAAAAATAACATGGTAACCGATTTGTATTTTTTTCAGTAACAGATTTTCAAAAATATTCTTAATAAGGATTATCAGTTTATTTTTAAATATATTTTACAAATTAAAATAACTTTATAATTAATAAATTATCTACATTTTCTGGAGAAAATCTTTATCTTATGTTCATAATAAAAACAGATTTTTGTTTTTTATAAAAATATTATTTTAATTTTACTTAATGCCTCAAATATTGCTTTATTTTTAATCAACTTGCTTATATAAATTAAAATGAATAAAAGTTTGAAATTTGAGATAATCGAAACTATTTTAGATTTTTATTTGTGATACGTTAATGAGTTGAACGTTAGTGAACTCGGAAAAATGTGCCGGTAATGGAACGTTAATGCTATCCATTATTATATTTTTACCGATTATGGAACGTTTACACTTTTTTGAACCGGTAATGGAATGTTAATGGATTCGAAAATTTAAAACTTTTCAATCACTAACGTCAAACCCAATTGTCATGTACCCGTGCATCTGTAATATACGTCTATTACGTCAAACGCGATAAGAGGTTAGCGATGATCCACACCAGAATTTCGCTAATACGGCAAACGTCTTCCTGTTCTGTTCCCATCACTAGGATTAATATTATGTAATATTAGTAGTTGTTAAGGTTTCTCTAATCGATTATTTCTAAATGGTTTATTTAATTAATGTTCCTGTAAGAAAAAATCTATTAATGATTCAATGAAAATATTTTAATAGAATTTTAACTAATTCTTAATTAAAACAAGATGTGATCTTTTTTGCACATTAATTTTTTATATACGGTAGTTTGAAAACTAAACGCAATTTCGTTTTCGAATCCACTTTGTAATGTACGAAAAAATATTATAAACTGTAATATTTTATGTCCTAAAAAGTTTATGATTTATTTAAAAATTGTATGCTAATGTTTTAAAGTCAAGTATATGTGCAAAAATACTCCGAATTATGGCAGTCTCACATATGCTTTGATTTTATGCCAAACTAAATCTACAAATAGCAACATAAACACCATAAGTTCAACATTGTCAATTAATGTTTATATCAATTCTTTTATAAATGTAAGAACATAATTTTTGACAATTTCTGTCCACTTGTTTGTTTATCCATTCATTGTGGGGTCTGCAATCTTATATTAATATAGAGATTCTTTTTAATTCTTATATTAATAAATCGATTTTGCATTTATTCAGCTTAAAGAAAAACTAATAGATTTGGGACATAAGTATTCATTAATCTAAGAAAAGTGAGCCATCTCTGATTATGCCATTCTTGTTTTATATTTTATTGGGAACTAACATCATCATTAGATTGTCAAAATGATAGCATTTCCTATATTTTAATTTCTTAAATTCTAATAATGTTAATTGTGATATGTGCAGGAATTAGTTTGTACTCCAAAACTTTAGTCATTTTAGCTTCATTTATAATTTCTTTTATTTGATATTTTTATGATTAATGATATAAAAGCTATAAAGAATATTATTTACCAAACCGAAAAAATAAGGTTTAAATCTAATTGGTTTTTGTTTCATCTTCCCCAAAATTATTTCCCTTACAACAAATAATTGTTATAATAAGTTATTTTCATAAAATTTTAAAATTCTCATAATAAATTAAATTAATCCAAACTAAAAAACAGTTGATATAAAGAAACATTTATTATTCTTTAGACTTTGTGTAATTTTTAAAATACTATATATTTTATTTTTAATTGCTCTTTTCGTCATGTAATAATGCTATTTATTGGACTAATTATATTTAATTAATGGGCCTATTCTTATAAACATCATTATGCTGACTTTCTAACCATCAGATACTCAGTACCACCATTTAATAAACATTTCAAAGTCAAATATTATGAGCAGAAAATCATTTAACTTATAATTAGGGTAAATAATTGCTTTTATGTAAATACGTGGGTTTTTCAATAATCTTACATAATTTTCAAAGGACTTTAATGGGAAATAAATTATTTTAAATAGCCTTAATTATTAAATATCCGACAAGTACTTTTATTTTGTACACATATTGAGGCTTAATTTTTACCGACTTTATTTCATCAAAAAATGTTTATTAATTTCAAATGAATATGTTTTATGTTTTCAATGTATACACCAGAGTCCAAATAAACCAAATGCAAACCTTTTTTGTAACTTTGAAAAACTCTTCGTGTCAAACTGATGTCTATCTTACTCCACTATTATAAACAATCTTTCCAAATCCAGATAAGTTTTTTTAGCTTTTGGAGGAAAAAGTATTGTTTAAAGTGAATGAAATCAACTAAATCTAGCAGTGAACAGTCCACAGATTTGACCTGTGTGTCAGGGATAAGAATTGTGGTATTTCCAAAGTTTTACTATACTTCTTGGAGATAATTGAGGTTTATGTGGTGGCTAGGCTGCTGCTGGCTTTGTCATTATGTAAAAAGACAATTTATTTGGGTTGGATAAATTTTATGAACATTAATTTGTTTAATACATAAATAAACCGCAATTTTCGTTAGTGTTTTTGTTTATGAATTTCTGACAAAATTTCAATTTATGTCGATTAGATAATGGCATTTTCTGTGTCCAACTGATAAGCTTTCGTTATATTTTGCTTAGTTTGTAATTTTTTAGTAACTTTCAAAGATAGGTTTTTGGTCACTTAATTGTCTGAATGATGAGAGTTACCAATATCTCTAATTGATCTTCATATGAAATTATTAGATACAACGTGACAAAAGTTCTTAAGTAAATCTTATAATATAATCGGTGGCAAAACTTCACCGTAAAGTGTTTTTATAACAATGTCTACTTCTTTGCGCAAGCTTTGAGGATAACTTTTGTCAAAAAATTTATTTGTTATTAATTATTATCATATATACTCTAAAATTCAAATTTGTTCCATTTCTAACAATATATCTTAAGCGCGCATTCTAAGAATGAAAATTGCTTTGATTACTAACTTATAAACAATCTTCAATAAATTATATCTGATATCGAGTTAACTGGTTAACTCGCATTTTTTATTTTACTTTTTGAAAAAAGGACAGCTTATGCTTTTGATACTACTGGCCGTCCGTCCATCTTCCGGTTTGTTCGAACTAGCATTCATCCACTAAAATTTGCACGTATTTTATTTTAAGATTTAAAATTAAATTTTGGCTTAGTTTAACTATAAGAAAGTGAGCTCTCTATAAATGTGTCGTTCTTGTTTCTTAACCCATTGAGTTAAAATAATTGTTATCTTAATCTTTAACTTTAACTGGTTATCCTGTTAAGTCAAAAGTTATCAGATTAAAATGTGCATCTCTATGTACACATATTAATAATTTTCAAATAAATTAATTGATTTTTACATGTTTATGTTTAATTTCATTTAGAGAACGATAAAAATATTGCATACGTTGTTTTTAAAATCTAAAAAATTGAATAAGTAATGCAACATTCTTGAGAGATTTTTCTCTAAAAAAAGATAAAGACCGAACGTTTTTAAATTTGCGGATAATATAAAAAACTTTCTGTTGAGAACTTACGAGTTAATAAATCGTTTTGAATTATTTGTCATGTATTAAACATTATAGTTGTAGTAAAGTTTAGTGAAAAAAGTTTTATAATACCGTTTCCAAATAAAATAAAATTTCTTTAGTAAAGAAGACATTAGTATTTTACGCCTATTAGGTCTTTTCTTTTTGTAATTTTATTCCTGTTCTATTCTTCAAAACCAAAATATATTTATATTCTATTCCTATTCTATTCTTTAATTTTAAAAGAATTTCTAATCTATTCTTATTTAATTCCTATATTTTAAATAGTTTCTATTCTATTCTTCGTATCATTTCTATACTATTCCTATTCCTATTCCATTTACTATTATATAACAAATTAAAGTTCAATGTATATATTTAAAATTATATTTCTTTCTATTTCTATAATATTCCTTAATAAATATATTGTTCAACTCTAATTCTATTTTATTATTTATGTCATTTTTCGTGTCTTTCTATTCTCTTCCTATTCCTATGCAAAGAATACAATACATCTCTAATTGTTATAAAATAAAATTAAAACAAAAATTCTTTAGCTCAGTTTCTTGAAAAGAGAGCGATCTTATGGATTTGAGTTTGACCGTCCGTCCGTTGCGGTGTTCGCAGTTTGATAGGAGTGTTTTTTAAAATTCATTGTTAAAAAAATAAAAATTAAAAAAATTTATGAAAAAAATTCATTGTTGAAAAGAAATAAAAATTAATCAAAAGTGAGCTCTTTATGAATGTGCCATTCTTGTTTTATAATAATTCAAATATTTTATTAAAGTTTTTTATTACAGTTCAAAAGCATTATACATTTAAACTCACTTTGTTACGTTTTTTGAGAGTAAAAAGCAGAATAAGAAAAGAAATATTAATTTAAATGAATAATTAATCTATGTAAACACGAACTCCTAGACAAATATTCCATATTTTAATTAAGAATAAATTTAAAATTACAACAATAAAGGGTTTTAACTGCAATCATTTTGTTCGTTAATATATCAATAACGCGTTTCCAATTATATTGTTGTAGTTTTAATTTAGTTTTTTTTGTTCAACAATACGTGCACTGAAAGATACATCAGCCACAATATCTAATACGCGCGTTCCGAACAATATCTAATAAAATATTTTCAGGAGTTAAAGTTGATTCTTATTTTTTCCCTTTTGTGTATCAGTATAACTAATAATTAAAATATTACTGTATTAAATTTAAATAGTATATGCAATTAATTTTTAAGTGTCAAGAAAATAAAAGTCGGTCTTATCTCAGCTATTTTTGGATATTAAAATTTTGTAGATTTTTATAATTGATCCTAAATTATTGGTTATAAATGGGAGTATCACTGACAAAAATTGTGTAAAATTAGTAACATAATTATAATACTAATTAATTAATTAAAAATCTGATTAAAAACTGAAAAATTTTAATATATTTAAACAAAATTAAGGGATTTTCTAAAAAGATAAACCATATCAGGACTCGCTCTTACTCGATAAACCATATCTTACGCGAGCTAATTAATAATTGATTAATTGATTAATTAATTAATTTAGATTAATAAAATTTATAAAAATAATAAGTCTAAATGATCACTATAAATTGCATTTGGATAAATACCATTAAATTTGCTTTAGTTAAATTATTGAGTTAACTCGAGTTAAATTTTTCTTAACCGGTTAAAGTTAAAGTTAATTTTAATTATGTTAATTTGTGTAATTTTTTTAAATTTACCCCAATTTTAGTAATTTAAATTTATTTTTGCTACTTCTTTGTCATTAGTATTATCTTTACTATAAGAAATATAATTAGTAACAATTTTATTTTTGAATGAAAATTTATTACATGAAACACATTTATAAATAACTTTATAATAATTAATGTATGCAAAGAAGTGAATAACATGAAAATAATGCAATAAAAATAATAAACATGTCTTTAAATATAATATTAACAAATAATGAAAAAAAGCATTGATAAAATAACTATTTGTTTTTGATATAAATTGGTTAATTTATGTCAATTGTTTGTTAATCAATACTGAAACCAAGTGTTTGTTGTGATGATTCTCTCAATTCTCTATCATTTTGTTGTGGCAATTCTTTAAACATTTTCTCTTTCCTTTTATTTCTCTTTATATACTTTTTCAGCGATTCTGATGTTAATATATTTTTATTTTCTTTAGTTTTTATAATTTTCTTCTATTTTTTGTTAGTTTTGATGTCATATATAATGAAAACAAATAATCCTATAATGACAAGAAATAAAATAACGGCTAATACAACTAAAATAGTGAAATATGAAACATTTTTGGAGTTTCCTTTTGAATTTATTGTAGATTTTATTGTAGATATTGTATGCATAATAGTGGTTTGTATAGTATTGGTATGCATCCAATCACAGTCAATATATGTGTGAATATTCGTTTCTTTGCACTAAAATTTAAACAAAATTATATAAATTTGGACATTGATTTATAGATTGTGATTTAATTTACATTTTCTGATAAATGATCTTCCGATGTGACGCAATATTTCGGAATACCATTAATAGTCACTAATAAAATGGCAGAATATGTGCAATTATTAGTGTGTTTGCATCGATAGTCGTATGTATTTAATATGCCGTTAATGTAATGCTTCTAAAATTTTGGTAAATTGCTTGAATCTTTTAATGTTATATTCATCGTATTATTATCTAAAATAACCATTTGAAACACATAATAATTCCTATTAAACATTGTCTCGTTTTCTAACTTCTGTCTCATAAATATCACAAAAGTTTGTTTATTTAAATCATTTCTGAATGAATCGGGAATATATAGCAATGATAAATCATTGAATGGCATCACGAAATTCTATTCGTATACTTGTTTCGCCGTATTATTGAATTTTTTTACGCCATAAAATGTGGTTCCCTAAACATAGAAAACATTAATAGAAACAAATTAATTACCATAATGATAATTTACGTTATAGTGAAGAGCTAAGTAGTGATGAAAGTCAGCTCGAAAACAGGAGCTGTAGCTGAGCTTTGAGCTGAGCTGAGCTATTGATTAATTTTT
>JAQIXJ010004974.1:0-10014 GCA_034700185.1 Phthiracarus laevigatus | reverse complement strand
TAACCTAACCTAACCTAACCTAACCTAACCTAACCTAACCTAACCTAACCTAACCTAACCTAACCTAACCTAACATTGAATAAAAACTTATGCATAACGACTCCGGTTATTGTTGGTATTATTGTGGCGAGGCATAAATCGCCAGATGTTGCAGTGTTAACGGTCTGCAAACGGAAATCTCTGAACCGAAACTCCAAAATTGTTGAATAAAACCGCATATTCAACATAGCGATAATAACTTTGCGAAGGTCTTCATTACTAAAACCATCCTCTAATAGCTTTTTAATGTCGATAGATTTAAATAATGACATTTTTACTTATGAGTATGAAACTCGATTAAATTGAAAGTTTGAACGCTTCGGCTTATATACCATTACTCCGTCTCTCAAATTTATTTATGTTTATTTTTATTAAAATTCAATTTTATTTATAAAAGAAATGTTCTTTAATTGTTGATTAGAAAAAACGTTTTATTCACTTTAAGATTTCAATATAAAATTAAAATAAATAAATAAATTGATTAATAAATAAATCGATTTGTATCCAGGGATATTAAGTCATTTACTTTTTTCCCGTATTTATTTATACTACTCGCTTCCTTTATTTATATTCCCGGGTATCCTGTTATCTTTTATATCCCAGATATCTAGGGATTGTTATTATTCCAGCCCCTATCGAGCTACCCGGAATAAAAACAAAAACACAAAAGCCCAAAAAGACTCAATTAGAATCCACGTCCAAACGTTACGAGTACAAAGGCGCGTGTATGGGGTTACGTATCGGTGTGAGTCCGATGCATTCTTTGATTTGTGTGTTTTGTTTTTTGGTTTTTATTATGGGAAACTGGGAATGACGTCA
The DNA here is from genome assembly GCA_034700185.1 of Phthiracarus laevigatus. Lineage (NCBI taxonomy): Eukaryota > Metazoa > Arthropoda > Arachnida > Sarcoptiformes > Phthiracaridae > Phthiracarus > Phthiracarus laevigatus. Next base: position 9,156 of record JAQIXJ010004974.1, on the reverse strand, counting down.
GGCTTTTTATACAATTATAACGAGGGGAGGAGATAAATAGGTGTGTTTATTTCATAGTATTAACTATACTGATATATTTATACGAGGCTTTACCCATTCCCGTATCAATGATATTATAGACAGGCTAAATAAATAACATTATCAAACATTATTATATACCAGTAAACAGGGTTCGGTTTGACTAATCAGTTGGGTATAAACCCAGACTGTAGTCTAATTAATACCGGGCGGTTATATATACTAGTAGAATGAGTACTGTATGCATTATTATTCAGTTATGAACCCGTACCTCAGATAATTAATATGCGGATTAATATATGCAAGTAATAAGGGTAATATTCCACCTATCAGTCGGGCAATAGCCCGGAATGATAATATATGAATATTCAAAAGGTAAGTAGTAGGGGTAATATTCCACCTATCAGTCGGGCAATAGCCTGGACTGATAATATACAAATTATACTAGAGACCTGCGGTTCTTTTATACCCAAATAGTAAATCCATGATATCTCGAAAACTAAGGGTCCTAGGGCCCTCCGATCTGTATCATCGGTCGTATGACCGATTTATAGGTAGGGGTAACGCACCCTAAATTCACGCTAGGACCTAGCATTTACGAGATAAATTTAAATTTTGTCATACAATACCATATGATACAAGAGACCTGTGGATGTATTTACAAATATTAATAAGCAATATACGGTAAATTATTTTATTTATTTAAAAATAATAAAATAATAAAAAAGAATACATATAAGTATATGATATATGAGTATATATATTTATAAAAAATGATTATATCAAAATGATTAATAATATAAAATCGGTATAATTAGTATAATAAAAAAATCAAATCGGTTTGAAAAAATTAGCCATTTTCTCAATTATTATTGCGTCCGGGAAATGTGTGCCGGAAGGGTTCGCTGGAAACAAACCCGCGGCTCCCTACGATTAATGGGGAGTTCATCTCCATCCTGTGCCGGATCAAGTGTTGGGTTTAAATCCCGTGGGGTTCCTTGCACCGGAATAACCGGTGCCGGATCAACCCATGGGATTGAATTCCGCGACTATCCTTGATCCCGTTCGGGTGGTGCTCCAACAGCTGCGGATACCGGACGTCGAACCGGTGGAGTAACCATAACTGCAAATGCCGGGCGACAAGTTGTCGCCTGAGTTTCAAATGCCATTTAAATGGTTCGGTTTTGTCGGTACGTTTAAACGTAAAACTTTTCGTTTTAATTTTAATTGAAGAGTTATCCGCATTTTTAATTTTAGTTTGAGCCAATTCTTCATTTGGATCATAGTCCGGATCGAGTTGTTTGTGCCCCTTGTAATATTTATGAGGGGGTTTTCCCCTTTTTGGTTTTGATGGCGCTTTAACAAATACCGGTGGTGTCTTTTGAAACATCAAATTGGCATCTATCGGCCGATAGCCCATTCGCAATCGGAATCCATCGCAATTCTTTGTCAGCCTTTTGCCCCTCATTTGCCGTTCCCGTTCTAGTCTATTCCGTTCAATTCTCTTTCTTTGAACAAATTCCCGATGATCTTGAATATAAAATTCGCGCTGGCGTTCAATTTCAACCGGATTTTCATTAATTACCGGAGTTGGTATAACCGCCTGTTGAATATCGTCTGGTTGTTTAACAGATAACGGGTTACTTTTATTATTATTTTCTGAATCCGGGTCCGGGTGTAATTGAAGTTTAGACATTTATTTCATTTTATTTATCTTGAGGCTGCATGTTGACGTATGAGCATAAAATGAAAACATATTGCCATGTGATGGTAAAGATGAAATAGGGAAACGCACAGGGGGGTAAGCAATCTCGTCACGTTTTTCAAAAACGAACTCTTCAGTTGTAAATTGAACTGTTGTTGTTTTCACAGCTTTAAGTTCTTCACCTGTTATCCCACTTTCTTCTCCTTCCTCGCATAATACCAATTCGTTAAAATCGTCGATATTTTCCATATCAGGACACGGAATTTCTCGATTAAAATTCGCATCTTCACGATCGCATAAACGGGGGTCAACTCCAAAATCATCATTATCACAACCCAAATAATCGATAATGCCAGAATCTTCTTCAATTATTTCATAATCGTTTAATGAATTAAAAACACTTTCATCAAAATCGCTTTCACTTATTTTTATGTTAACTTTTAGTTATAAAATAAGCAGATTTATTAAACATGAGACTCACAAACACAAAGAAAAAATGGTTGAGGTGTTGTTCTAAATATTGTATAGCGCCTGTCCGTTATATCACGTGATATAATGAATAATACCGTTATACAAATTATACGCTCACAAAAAAATAAAATATAACTGTTAAGGCAAACGTACAAACTGTATGCCCATATCAGTCTGATAACAACTATTATTGAAAACCTAAAAAACAAAAAATACGTTGCAAAAAAGAAAAATTATTATTATTAATAAACATAAGTGCTGTATAAACTACATTTGTAAATACTATCGATAATCGACAAACTTTGAAAATTATTTATTCCATAAAACAGGCATAGTATGACAAATTTATTTATTTATTCGGAAACGCTATGTCCTAGCGTGTAAGTAGGGTGCATGACCTATACCTACAAATCGGTCATACGACCGGTTTTAATCACCGAAGGGTCCTAGGACACTCCGTTTCAGAGAAATTGTAGTTTTTATTTTTTGTCTTTAGAGACCCACTGGTCTTTAGTAGTACATTTATTCAAATGCAAGTAATTAATAATACCGTCAGTCCGGGCTATGACCCGATACATAGGGTGATAGCACACCCTACTACTGACTGTATCGGTATATTAATACCGTTAGTCCGGGCTATGACCCGATACATAGGGTGATAGCACACCCTACTACTGACTGTATCGGTATATTAATACCGTCAGTCCAGGCTATGACCCGATACATAGGGTGATAGCACACCCTACTACTGACTGTATCGGTATATTAATACCGACAATCCGGGCTATGACCCGATACATAGGGTGATAGCACACCCTACGACTGACTGTATCAGTATATTAATACCGTCAGTCCGGGCTATGACCCGATACATATACATACAGTCCGGGCTATTACCCGACTGACATTACTGTCAGTGCCACGTCTACTATTATACTGATGTTTATATTATATTGAAAGGATATGTTTAATACTTATATATATTTTTTATTTTGTTTTTGATCTCTTTATTATTTATTAAATGAATAATTTTTTATTTTTGACTTAAATATTAGTTGTATTCGTTTATTGTTAATATAATGGTGTTGAGGGAAAATTGCCTCACTTTATGCGCATTATATCAATAAACATTTTGTTGGGTTCGAATCTTATTGGATTTGTTTTTATTTTATTTTATAAATAATATATTTTAGTTGTTATGTTTAAAGTTAGCGCAGCGGTTTAGTGGATAACGATGGCACCCTTAACTTTTTTGGGTTCGATCCCAGCATATTATATGTTTATATTTTTAAGAGTTATATTAATTTGAGTAATGATAATCAGACATCGGATATTTGGGAATTAAAAATTGCAAAATTTAGTTGTTATTTGGGGATAAAAAGTTCAATTTTTGGTTGTTACAAAAATATTTTGAATTTTGACTTAAAAATCAATTTAATTATAAAAAACTAGTATATTTTATTATAAGTAGCTTTTCAATGTTTTCTTCAGTTAGTCTTTTTCTTCTTTCATCAAGTAAATGCTTATACATTGAGAAACTTCGTTCTACTGAAGCAGAATTAAGTGGTGCATAAAACATTTTTGATTTCAACTCTTCATCAGTTGATTCGATTAATTTGTTTAGATCCGGATTTTTGCTAAGAGAACTTTCTAACTTTGTAAGCGCTGCTCCTTTTAATTTAGTTTTAACAATTTTAATAATTTCGATTTGATTAGCGAACGTCAAAGTTTGATTTTGAAGTTTTTCAATAGTTGAAGGCAAAAAATTATAGATTTGCAGATTTTCTAGTTGTTTTTTCAAATTTTTATCCTTTATCAATTTCTTTGCCAAACTTATTTTAATAGAAGAGGAGCTCAAAGTTGAAATAAATTCAGTCACTTTATCAAAATTGTTTCAATGATAGTTGGCACATACTAAAAACGTACCCCATCTTGTTATAACAGGTTCTGGTGGTAGAGGCAAATTAGTTGTATTTTTAAATGCTTTAATTCTTAAATGGTTTTTTTCAAAAAATGCCTTCACAGCCGCTACATAACTATTAACAAGTTCATGTTCATTTCGAATTGTTTCGCATACTCTATTTAAAGCATGAGCTAAACATGTTATATGATTAAGATCTTGAAATAGGTTTTTCAAGTTTTTTCCTGCTTTAACCATATAAGCAGCTTGATCTGTGATTAAAAGTTTAAACTTGTTAAACTGAAGCCCATTAAACCACAGTTTTTGTAATGTTTGAATAACATTCTGAGAAACAGTCGATGCATTTGCTGTTTCAATATATGACACCTTTAATTATAAAGCATGGTTTTAATTCTAAATAAATTAATTTAGTTAAATAATACCTTAAATAACATTGGAATTGTTGGTTTTCCATTTAAAACACCAATAATAATGTTTAGCACACACCTTTTTCTTGTATCTAAAGTTTCGTCGATAATTACATAAATATCATCATTGTTTATATTCTCACTAATAGTTTTAATTTTTAAATCAAACAAAGGTGTCAAATAATTTTTTCTTAGAATACTTTCATGAGGTATGTTATTTTTTGTGTAATTTAATAAAAACGACCTCAATTTTTCATTTTGAAGTTTATAAAATGGTATATCTGCACTTACAAGCGCTTCGGTTAGATCACTAAAAAACAATTTGTCGGGTTCCATAAGTTGTACTTTTTGAAACTAAAGATGTTATCGTTTCTTGAGACTTGCCATTTAGTTTTAAATTCTTATGATTATTACTTTCAAGATGAGATTTCGCATAATGAGAACCATGTGTTTAATTGAATTTAATATATATTCCACAAACAACACAAAGTAGTTTTTCATTTTCTTCTTTAAAGTCAGCAAATTGTTTACAAACTGATTTAATTTTTCTTTTTAATGACGATTGCTCTTGGCAATTTAAAACAAAAAAATAACACAATACTACACAATAACCATACTTATGTTTTGAAAATGCACGTGTAATAATGATTTCTTATGGGCATACTCGCATATTTGGGGATAAAAACCCCGATTTCAAATATTTGGTTATAATAACGAATTTTTCAAATTTTTGGTTGTATTTGGGTTAATTTGGGAAAATCCTAAATATCCGATGTCTGGTAATAACAATCAAGTTTTAAATCAAAATTTAGCTCAATATAGTATTATTATTAAAACATTATCTGACTCTGATTTCGATGAATTTTAATTTTACAAATTTTAATTTCCTCTAAAATTTTGAAATCAAATTTATGTTTAAGCCGCACTTTAAGTATAGGTAGCATGTTCAACAAATTTATAAAATTTACTTTTTTTCTAAGATAGTCCGCGGCCTATAATCGTAACATTAGGGTAGTATCAGTGTATTAATTATCAAAGTCAATGGGCATTATAAGCTTATTTAGGTTTCTATCAGTGATCTGATCCTTGATCCATAAATACGCGATTGAGAGATTACATTTTAGTGCATAATACGCTATGTATTGAGTACGCGCTGCATAATGTGCTAACAGTTGAATATATGTGTTTATTTAAGTCGCGTACTCAATACATAGCCTATTATGCACTAAAGAGTAAACTCTCAATCACGTTTTTATGGATCAAGTTTCAAATCATTGATTTCTATTTAACAATGGCAGAAATTTCGCCACATATCGCTATTTTGTATTCCACTTTCTGGGAATTGGTGTCAAATATTTTACAGAGAAGGAGAAAACATACTGGCGAGGCCAATCTTACTGGCAATATTGTAGTAATAACTGGTGTTAATTCTGGTATCGGAATAGAGACAACAATTAAGATGCGAAAAAGTAGAGCTAATGTTATAATAGGGTGTAACCCTCTAAACAGATAGAGACAGAACAATGCTATGAGGATTTTGTGGAATCGCAAGATACTCATAATGATATTCATGTTTATTCTCCTCCCGATTATCAATCTTAAGGTTAAGAAGAGTTGATGTTTATATGTCGACTCCGTTAGAAGATCGGAAAGAAATCGAAAACCGGTCTCTCGGCTAATAACAGAATATTAACTCTTTAATGTCTTACTTTTCTTCTTTCATTGATTTAATTAATCATATATAAGTGTGTTTTTATGTGATTTTATATGTGTGTACCTTTTATCTTAAAAAATAATAGAAATGATTGTCAAACGGCGTGTCATTTCAAACGGCAACTGACTCAGATCTCACACGGATAATCTTATTATAATGTGATAATAAGGAAAGGTTCCCTTAGATTTTATAACAGATTCCTATGAGTTCCCACCAAATTAGTAGACCAAGCTTAATTTAAACAAAAATCCAAAATTTATTAAAATTCGAGTAAAAAGATATGATAATTATTATTATTATTATTATTATTATTCAATATGTTTTTTTAGTTGTTTAATTGAGATGGGAGAATGACGGAACAAGCTAGTCCTCCTCAAGCAACATACGGAGATAACCGTTTAGAGTTTGCTGAACATAATACTTAAAAAAGGGAAAATAATATTAGAGCCAAGCATTGAGACAGTCGACAGGATAGTCAGATAGTAAACTTACAAATATTTTTCTCGGGAAAGCGACAATTTCCAACGTTGTGGAACGCTTTCCAACACCTTCGACACTTGTGATCTTCTAAGGGAATAGAAAAAAATATTTAAATACTAGGATTTCCTACGCATTACTAAGGATTCCTAAGGATTCTTAAGGATTTCTTTTTAAAATACGTATAATCCAAACATTTTACAGACCTTATGTTTATCTTCGCAGCCCTCATCGTCTGTTTGAGCGTCTGTATAGGGTGCTACACTGATCTGTTTAACTGCTGGATAACCAAAACTCAGCGGAGACGATCCTGGTGATATGCCATGTCTAGTTTTTTTTGCAATAAACGATTATCCATTAATTGAAGATTTTTTTAAGGATTACCGGCATTGTTCTAATTATTTCTTTCCCAATATCCAACGCTTCGAAGATACGTTCCAGCCGACGATTCGTGACGAAGTCTTATCATTTCCCTAAAATATAATGATAATCATTAGGATTGTCACTTACATAATGATAAACAAGATACTTACTCGTCTGCCTGAAGCAAGTTGTTATACTGTTCCTATGGAGATGTGTAGCTAAAGAAAAAGAATTATTAAGATATCTTTGGATATCCTTAGATTCTCTGGGGATTTCCTACTGACCTATCATAGGAGCTGCGTTCCTCTCGAAGTTGTGTTCGATGTCTGTAATAGAAAATTCAAATTGTAATTAATGTTAATTTAGTTAAATTCAACGATTTTATTGTATTGCATGATGAGCTAGAGGTACTTACCGTTCATTTTTGTTGCCAAACATTAGTAATTAGTGGCTAAAACACAAGATGATTGAAATTTAAAATGAACGCTTCTAAGTGCGCACTTACTGTTGTCAAACAAAGCATTAAATGGTGTTTAGAGGCTCAACGCTTTCTGTATGGGACGTGTTATGTGGCGACATCTGGCGATCTCCTTAGGAGATTGAAGAACTTCGTTCATAGGTGTAGCCACATAAATTTTTTAGAATTTTTTAGATAACTGGTGACCACCTGATGTTACTATGGTTACATTGAGTGATCACACAAGTATAAAAGCAGACTGTTGGGCGCCAAACGGGATATTGAGTTTGTAGCAGTAAGTGTGCCCTCCAGATTTTCTTTGTGTTTGTGTTTCCCGCCCAAATCTGTGCCTCTTATTTTAATTAATAAAATTACATTTTTTAAATTTATTGCATCCGCATTTGTTCACGAAACCAATATTTAAATGAAATCCAAATAGCTCTTCATTACTATAATATTGGCGCTAGTCTTTAAAGCGCGATCTATAAGTATTTTTACAGTTTATTGTTTTGTTTTTAAAATTTTCTTAAAATTTAATTGTCATCTATTGTTGCTAATTCATTGTTTTTTATCTCACTCAATGTTTACCTTTGTTTAAATAAATTTTCCAATATAAATTTTTAACTTTTTCTATAAAACTAAATGTTATTTTAGGCATGGTTAATTTAGAAAATGTTGCTCTTTGCCATTTGCATACAATTTAAAAATTAAATATTAACCAAAATATTATAATTTGAAAAGTCCGGTAAAACTTACGTTAATTATCGATCCCGTAAACGCGATGCAGACCTGAGTTAAAATATAAATATGCACAGAATGAATGATAACACGCAAAGCACACCATACATCCTACGAAACATTAATGCTGTGCATTACTAGTAATAGTTTTAGATATAAAGTCATTAAACATTCATATTAAAACTAGTTATTTGAATTATAAAATAATATAACTGTAGTAAAAGACTTATTCATTACTCAGCCTCGTTATTATTGTTATGTATATCAATTACAAAATTAAATGTACTCGTGGTTTGGTTTTCAATAGTTAATCAATGGATTTGCCATTTGTTTGCGGTTTAAGTTTTTAGATTCTGGTTCGGATTTGTTCAAAACAACTAAAAGAAAGAAAACCACTTTCAAACCATTAAACGAAAAATGTTTTATTAATAGTTAATGGAGTTTGGTTTTTAATGGTTTGGTTTACATAATTATTTATTGTAATTATTTGGTGTGGTCTGGTTTAAGAACGGAAAGTCGATTTGTAAAAAGTCAATATGGTCACTCGAGGGGGTGAGCACCCTATCATGGAAAATCTATACATTTGCAATTTATATATACTAATAATCCGTGCGAAGCACGGGCTGAGACCTCGTAGGTTTTTAAATTCCTTAATAAAAACTAAGAAAAAATTCATCTAATAGTTATTTTAACGAATTATTTTTAGCTCACTTTCTAGAAAGTAGAGCTTATGGATTTGACCATGTCCGTCTGTCCGTCTGTCCGTCTGTCCGTCCGTGTGTCCGCACTAGCTCGACCACTGAATGTTGCACGTATTTTATATAAATTAAGTTTGTTATTCTAGAAAACTGTAGACTAAGTTTATAAATACACTTTATAAGTAAA
>JAQIXJ010004973.1:0-10015 GCA_034700185.1 Phthiracarus laevigatus | reverse complement strand
AAAGTTGCGAACTGCGCCAACAGAACTGAATGTCTAGTATTGATCGAAATCGAAAACTCTGAACATAAATTAGCGGTTTGTTAATATTTTTGAGTTGAAGAAACATCTATTAAATTCAAATAAATGATAATATATTACAGGCACATAACTTCTTCCTTTTGTCTGCGCCAAAAGATGCGAAAATCGTGAAAACAACTCCGAAAGCGACTGGAGTTAAATATTTGTCCCAACAAAATAATAAGTTTTTATACGATATAACGTTTACAACAGAGGCGATCACGCCATTCGTCAATTTAGACTTTAAACTAAAATCTAATATCAGCGGAATCTTTCCTCACAACGGATTCTTTATGTTTGTCAGTCCGAAAGTTTTAAGATTCGAGTCCTATAATAATTACACCACACAACAATTATTGGAAAATATAACAATTAAAACTATTACTGACGTCGTAACTAGTTAAAACGAATAAATTTTACTGAATTATATTAACAATAAAATTTGTTTGAAATCAGTATTACTTGAATTAAACTTAATCACTAAAATATTATTTGCAAAAATAAATTAATCGCTTACAACGTCAACAAAATAGCTATGCCTACTTTAGTATTATCATAGTGTCCCAGAGGGGATATCTCCCTCCCCAGAAATTCTCAAAAAGTTGACCCCCTACCTAAAAAATGATCACTCTATGGGGAAAATTATTAGCCCACTTTTTTATAAAAAGGCTAGCTTATGCATTTGACCATGTCTGTCTGTCCGTCTGTCCATCTGTACGTTCACAGTCTTATATTAATTAAGGCGATTTCCAGAGTTCTTTAAATTAATTAAGGGATTTTGACTTCTTTCACTTGATTTAACTATTACGTTTTTTACATAAGTAAACCTTAACCTATATAAAAGTGAGCTCTCTATGAATGTGTCGTTCTTGTTTTTAATGTTTTTTTTGCAGAAAAATTGTCGCTTAAATCAGAGTAGTTTGTCCCCCCCCTAAAATTTTTTAAAGTCAGAGAGTAACCTCCCCCAGACCAACACACTCTGGAACACCCTGGTAATATCGTAAGAAGGTTTCCCATTATTTGTTTGGTTAATCTGGAGTTTTATTAAAAATTACTAATTCCAATTCTAGAAATAACCTGAACCCAGACGCTAATATTTCATAAAGGAATCGATAAAAATCTTAAACAAATTAAACTGAGGTTGAATGGAAAATTTTTGACCCAAAACAAAAAAGTGGGCTTGTATAATTTTACAGTATCTTATATATTAGAAGCAGAGAAATCTACAAAGCGTTTCATATAACGGCCCCGAAGTTACCGTTTGTTTATCAAGCAAACATTATCCAAAAGTCGAACACCTATAGAATAATACTTGCACCGAAATTAGTGCGTCAGAGATAAGTATTTTTTCCGCCCTTCACATATTTTCTTGCTAAAACTCTTGTTTACTCGAAATGATCCTAAATATTTATGGTTGTATTACGTTTATGCCCCGTTTTGTGGTCGCATACTCGAATCTGTATCATAAAACACACCGATTTTGTAATAAACTCACCGTAAATGAAACGATGAAAGAGAAAATAGTAACCAACCGTAACTGCCAAATGTTATCGCCTGTGCAGAAAGAAGTGTTACGGACACAAATTATGGGTCAAGTTTTCATGTGTCTTTTAATAAAAACGGTAGCTAAAATTACTCGTAAATATTTGTTTTGGATATATGTTTCTTTGCACATCTGTAACTTCTATGTAATCAATAATATTACAAAACAAGAACGGTAAAATTTATAGAGATGGCTTTTTTCACTGGTTAATCCATACTTATGTGCCCAATATATTAGTTTCTCAACCAAAATAGAAAAATGCAAAATCACTTTATTAATATAAGAATTCAGTGAAATCTTTTAATCATTAGAAGACTGCGAATAAACAGACGGTCGAACAGACAGACTGACTGACTGACTAACATGGTTAAATCCATAAGCTCGCTTTTTTAGAAAAAGCCTAATTTTCTTATCCATGTTAATAATATATATGCAAATATTTCGCGTAGACAAGCATGAATTCAAATTTTTTAGTGAGTTTCATATTAATTTGCAATTTAAATAAATGCAAGTATTAGTCAATTACATTACTATGATTAACTCAAAATATGTGTGATTTCAATAAATGTAGTTTAATATATTTAGATATAACAGCCGACGGTTGTTACTGTTTCAGCGGTGCGAGGGGTTATTTCTGTAGCAGTCGCAGTCGCGATTATGTGCCACATTTGCGAGGACAATGTGTCAACGGATGGTTATATCGGTGCGATACAATTCGCAACGGAGAGTTAGCTGCGGAGGAAGGTCTCTGTAGGGAGCATTGGAGACGTGGCGCGTGCCATAGAAGTAGACCACAATTTCCTGGGCGTGACTATTGCGTGTTCGGTGTACACGAACAATGGGATTAATTTTTTATATTAAGTGGCTTCATTATATTAATTCATCTATTCTATTCATATTTTGTTATTACATCTTAGCTGGTAATTTATTTATTCAATAAAGATTAATCGATTATTTATTCTGTTAAAATGCAAAAAAATTATTATTTTAGAAAATTATAATTTAAAGGTTTGAGAAGTGATCCAAAGCAATAACGCTAAAATTAAGTAAATTAGAAAACTTTATTTACGGAAAACTATATTTGTAACACATATGTGCAAAACAGATTTTAACGCAAAATTTTTGTTAAGTTTTAAATTAACGTTAATGTATAATAATTTTCGAATGTTATCATCTAGTTTTTCGTAATCAAACATGATTTTGAAATTTATCGTGCATTTTGTTTTAATATTGAATTTTGTTAAATGTAAGTGTGCTCCAAAATTTGATTCCAGTTTTACTTACTCACTCAATTTAACCCACTTAAGATATATCAGCCCGTGGTTGTACGTGCACTACAAGAGCAGGTACTTTTTGTGGGACGAATAAAGAGTTAAAACACGACTGTTTATCTTTCGCACTTTATAAATGTGCGGGTCGTAACGCAGCCGCAAAATTATTAGGCTCTTGCAATAAAGGCGCTGGTGGATGTCAAAGGACCAAACCTGCGGGTCACGATCGTTGTTTGTATGGTCTCTATGGTCCAGCTAAGGTTAAAACCATTAACAAATCAGTTAAAATTAGCTATGGTTAAGCATTAAACTATTAACGAATTAGAATAAAATTTTGGTGAGAATGCATGTTGTTAATTATGTATTAATTAGAAATAATGTAACTACATTTTTTGGGATAAATTTTTCTTTTCTGAAGTTAAAATTAATTATTTCCCACTAAAATATAATTGTAGAAATAATAGTAAGATATTTATTTAAGATATTTTGATAAATTGAAAAGTTATTAAGAAAATTGAACTTTATTATTGATAGTTAAAATGATAATTCAAACTTACATATTTATTTAAAAATTATTGATTTTAATCAAAATAAAAATAATATAAATTAATTTTTTTAAACAAACTCGTAAATGACTGTAATAGAGTTAATTCGTAGTAACATTGTAAAATTTTAAAATTTTATATAAAAACAAAACTTTGAATATTTAAACGTGTAATAGTGAAATGAAAATTTTCTTTTAATAATCAAATTTTAATTTTTAATTTTGGAAAAATTAAATGAATGATTTGCGCATTAAACTAGAGGCGTTTGGGGAGGAACACCAGGAACACCAAATGGGTTCTGAGGAACACCGGGAACTTGAGGTGGACCACCGGGAACTTGTGACATATTACCGGGATTAAATGGATTTTGGGGAACGCCTCCAGATTCCAACTGCTCCATCAGTGCTAACTCCCAGTCTAACATGCCTTCAGCTTGCATTAATTCCCACTCTAACATTCCCAACTCCGTCTGATTAGTGGCCGCATTTATTTTCGTGACTAACTCTTTAATGTGTGTGACCACTTGTTCGACTCCAGCGGAAAATTCTTTTAAGTTTTCTCCAGCTGCAGCCTCATCTTTAGCAGCTCGAGATATCAATTCTTCAGCATGCTTTAATAGTCCAGCTTTAAATTCTTCGGCATTAAACTCTACTTGCCGTTTGGCCAGCGATACGCATTCTGTATCTAAAATAATTATTTTTCAAATTTAATAATTTATTTAATTACAAAATAACGAATGAATTAACTTACAGCACAAACATGCGGCCAAAACTAAAATAATAGTCAACTTCATTTTAAGCTTTTTAATTGCCAGTAAAGATATGTCGAGAAGTATTTTATAATATACTGTCAATTTTATGTTTCGGTTTTTATATAAACAATTATTATCGATTATTACTTAATCACATCCTTGTTTTAATCACAATCAAAGACTGTTTTTAAAACAATATTATGAAATTTTGATCTAAAAATTTTGTAACTTTTATGTTTTGATTTTAGTAAATCGATAAAATGGTTTTCGGTGCACATTTTTTCCGTGTGAATCGTGCATATGTTTCGTTTTCTGATACAATGATACTACATATTGCAAAAGTTTTTAAAAATATCTGTTGGAATGTATTATTGTACCTCTTCATACATTGAACGAACTTTTATGTCAAAGCTTAAATATATATTACAGCATCCAACAATTGCTTTGGAACAATTGTTGTAAAAGTTGTATTTCTAACAATTAAATTGGATACAAAACATATTACACAAGCCTTTCAACGGCGCGTGAAATTAATTAAAAAGCTGATAATAATCTTATTGTACAAAAATTTAAATATCTAGCTTCTGTTTCTTTATACAAAGGGAAAATTCTTGGAGAAAAAAGTAATAAAATCTTTGAAAATTTAAAGACTTATTTTTTGATGATTCTTTGAAGAATAAAATTTTTTTGACAAATTTAAAAAAATCTTTTATCTTTTTTGCCTAAAAATATTTTACTACATGATTATATATCAACCAAATTCTTTATTCTGTATTCAGATAAAGCATATTAAACTCAATTGTGTCAATTTTTTAATTGCCGTTAGTAATGGTAAAAATCAAAGGGAATTAAGAAATTGAATTTGGTAATAATTTAAATCAGAATAACAATTGCACGTGAATTAAAACAAAATATCTTAAGCAAAATTTACGCAATGATTTTTTATCTACAATCAGGATACGATTTGAAATTATTCTTCGATGCTCTCAATAATAAAGTCAAGTTCATGAAGTAAAAGTAACTTCATTGCAAATATTAGTTAAATGAAATGCTAAAATAATCGTGGATTTAAAATGAGTTTGTTTATTAAAATGTTAATTAGTTTAAGTTAAAAGCAGATAATTTTGCACAAACTGAATACAAAAATAGCACCAAAATTGATAAAGATAAGCAGAATAATGTAATAAGCTTATAATCAACTGTAATAAGCTTACTTAATTGTTTACTACGATTTTAAACATGCATTTCTTGCGTGATAGAAATGTTAATCTCATTTTTAAATGTCGTGCTTATTGATTCGACTTTATGATTCGTGTTACCCGAATGTAATCCCTTCAATAGATATGTCTCCAATCCAAGGTTTTGGATTTAGCAATACATATATAATTAAAACTTAATAAAATTCTCGACAAAAGGAGTAAATCTTTAAAATTTTTCGTATAGAGGATACTACAGACAGATATTTTGGTGGCAAACCATACCCAACCCGATTACTTTGCCGATTCATGAGGTTAACTCTTGTCGGGGTATGACCAAGAGGTAGCTTATTTTTGACGCTTTTTTAATGTAATAAACAATCAAATGTATAAAGGTTAGATTGGAATAATAAAAAATACAGATATAACTTTAATAGTGTTGTCGAAACATTGCTTAATTTAAAAAAGTAATACTGTCGTGTATAAAATATATAAATCTGTTGGAAAACAAATTTCCAACAGTTGGCTTGAATTACTTAAAACATAACTTTAATAGATTTGAAAATTTTAATTCATTTTTATAGATTGTCTATTACAGTATTAAAATATACATATGTATTTTTAATTTTCATTAATCATTATAGCTAACAATTTTCATAATAATGAAGAAGTTTATTAACGAAATGAACTTAAATTTTCATTAATAAACAATGAAGAATTCACGACACATTCACAGAGAGCTAACTTTTTTAGCTCACTTTGTAAAAGTCAGCTATTGAATTTGAAATGTCTGTGACTCTGGATGTAGACCTTTTCTGTCTGTATGCTTAAGAATTCAGACAAAAATGAACAAAATTGGGTCAAAATTGGCTTTAATAGTAGCAAAACAGGGCTTAAATGATGTCAAAAATGGTTAATATCGGGCAACTATAAGTAAATTTTTGGTTTCATGAGTCTTACTAATTAAACTAAAACACATTATGACACGTGCCTAAGTGTGTCAGTAAGAACAGTTTGGATGATATCTCGTGGACAGGAGAACAAGAATGAATTAAAATATCCTTATCACTCAATAAATAAATATTTATAACAATGTTTTAAAACACATGAAAATTTTTAGCGAAACAATAATAATTAAATGTTTTGTTTGTTTAAAAATAAAATTACAAAAATGTTAGAAATAATAGAATTAGTATTTTGACGTAAAGTCAAGTGCTCTTCATTTCTTATTCCCATAATTAATATACATATAGATTGAGATAATCAGAATATATAAAAAACAAAATTTGTCTGTCTGTCTGTCTGTCTGTTTGTTTGTCTGTTTGTTTGTTTGATCCTTTATAGGCGCCTCCCCTGGGGGTCCCACCCCCTCGACACCTATATCAATGGATTCAGCTCGAAGAGAGGAGTGCACATCCGGAAGTTTTTAGGTGGTGGGACACCCCCCTAAAAAATGGGGATGGAAAAACTGATTCAATCGCACTATATTCGACCCTCACAAACGTCCACCCCACGATACCTATATTATTGGATTTAGATCGAAAACAGGAGATCAAGTAGGGGGGTTTCGAGGTGATAGGCACCCTTTCATCCAGGAGGGGTTCAAAAAATGTTCAAAAACCCGTCAACAGTTATATCATTCGACTCAACTGAAATTGCTGAGAAAAAATAGCGGTCACTCGAGGGAGTGGGCACCCCCACATATAGGAGGTCTCCTTAAAAATGTTTACATACTCCTTAGCACCTATATCATTAAACTCAGCTCAAAAACGGAGTTAAATGAGGATTCACTCGAGGGGGTGGGCAACCCCTCATGAATACTCTATACCTTCACAATTTATATAAATACTAATAATCAGTGCGAATCACGTGATGAAACCTAGATCATTTTTTCACAGTCATACATACACAGTCATACACACACAGTCATACACACACAGTCATACACACACAGTCATACACACACAGTCATGCACACACAGTCATGCACACATTCATACACACTCAGTCATGCACACTGTCATACACACACAGTCATACACACAGTCATGCACACAATCATGCACACAGTCATGCACACTGTCATACATACACAGTCACACACAGTCAAACATACAGTCATGCACCCAATCATGAACACAGTCATGCACACAGTCATACAAACAGTCATGCACGCACAGTCTTACACACAGTCATGCACACAATCATGCACATAGTCATGCACACAGTCATACACACAGTCATGCACACACAGTCATCCACACAATCATGCACACAGTCATGCACACAGTCATACACACAGTCATGCACACAGTCATGCACACAGTCATGCACACAGTCATACATACAGTCATACATACAGTCATACATACAGTCATACATACAGTCATGCACATACAGTCATACACACACAGTCATACACACACAGTCATACACACACAGTCATGCACACAATCATGCACACACAGTCATGCACACAGTCATACAAACAGTCATGCACACAGTCTTACACAAAGTCATGCACACACAGTCATGCACACACAGTCATGCACACAGTCATGCACACAGTCATACAAACAGTCATGCACACACAGTCTTACACAAAGTCATGCACACACAGTGATGCACACACAGTCATGCACACACACAGTCATAATCAGTCATAAAGCTTTTGTACTTTCAACAAAAAGTATTTAAGAAACCTTCGTATACAGTTTTCTTTCATAATCGTTTTAGTTATTGTACAACTAACTTCACTAATAATAAACTATTTTTTTTGTTTCGATATTTTTGTTTAAAACAAAGTGTGCAATTGAAATTTAGGTAATCCAATTTTAAATTATTGTCAATTTATCAATTAATCTTTTTAAATATTTAATTTTATCTTTAATAAGTGATTAAAAATAGATAACGTCCAACAGTATGCCTCCAAAAAAGAAAACATTATTTTCGAATTGGCGTAATCGGGATAAGATTGTCGAGAAAAACAAGAAACAACTCGAAAAGGAAGAGTCTGAAGAAAAAGAGGCGAGGCTTGCTAAGAACAGAGAATCTATGAACAAATTGCGGTTGAGAGAGACTTCCGAAGAAAAACAAAGCCGATTGACCAAAGAACGAGAGTCGAGAACAAAATCGAGAGTTAATGAAACACCAGAACAAACAAGTACTCGCTTGGCTATAAAACGAGAGTCGATGATAAAATCAAGAGAAAATGAAACGCCTGAACAAACAAGTACTCGCTTGGCTAAAGAACGAGAGTCGAGAATAGAATCAAGAGATAATGAAACGCCGCAACAAACAAGTACTCGCTTGGCTAAAGAACGAGAGTCGAGAATTAAATCAAGAAATAACGAAACACAGCAACAAACAAGTACTCGCTTGGCTAAAGAACGAGAGTCGAGAATAAAATCAAGAGATAATGAAACGCCGCAACAAACAAGTAATCGCTTGGCTAAAGAACGAGAGTCGAGAATAATATCAAGAGATAGTGAAACGCCAGAACAAACTAGAACTCGCTTGGCCAATGATCGGCAATCTCATGAATCATTAAGATCTAGAGAAACGAAAGAAGAAAAGAAACATCGAGTTGAATTAGTAAAAGCATCCAATATTAATCGGAAAAGGGCTAAAGCAACCCCTTTTTATAACATTGGGAAGACTGATGTTGCAATTGAGCTTCATTATATTGGTAGAATGGATTCTCTTTGCGAATTTTGTGACGCTAAATTTTTTGAAAAAGAAAGGCCAACAGACAAAATGTTTTCGCAGTGCTGTAATAAAGGAAAAGTAAAACTAGAAGAACTAAAGCCTTATCCAGAAAGATTGAAAAAAATATTATGTGACACAAAAGACGTTTATCATCGCAATTTTTTAGATAATATTCGCTCATATAATAGCTCCTTGGCTTTTGCATCGATGGGGGCATGTCTTCGTCAACCAAAAGGATATGGTCCATACTGTTTTAGAATACATGGACAGATTTACCACAGAGTATCGCCAGCGAAACCTCGAGAAGGAGAAAAGCCACAGTATGGACAGTTGTATATAATTGATTCCGATGAAGCTGTCGCAACCCGATTAGAGAGAAGAGAAAACCTAAAATGTGATCCTATACTTATGGAAAATTTAGATAAACTAATTCGCCAAATAAATCCTTATGCTAAGGCTTATAAAATGATGGGAGAAATGGAAAAGGAAGAACTCTCAAAAATTAAGGATGAAAACGGATCTACTCCATCAGTTACAATGCATATTAAAGAAACTAAAAATTTAGACATGAGAAGATACTGTGCTCCAAGAGTTAATGAAGTTGCGATCGTATTTAATAGTGCCGACGGAGAGCCACCATATGACAGAGCAATTAGAATCCACTTTAGAAATGCAAACAAGACATCGGAGTTATCTACGCTAAGTCCATACTGTGATCCAATGGTTTATCCATTACTATTTCCAAGAGGTGATAACGGATGGGAAGAAACCATGAAACTTACAAGCAACAGACGACTGACTCAACTCGATTACTATTCACATAGATTGTCAATAAGAAACTCATTTAATCCCTTATTGAATAGCGGTAAACTTTCTCAACAATTTATTGTTGATGCTTACGTAAAAATTGAGGGGAATAGATTAAAATGGATTAAGGACAATCA
>JAQIXJ010004972.1:0-10017 GCA_034700185.1 Phthiracarus laevigatus | reverse complement strand
GTGATTTCTACCGGCATGGTAAGCCAAGACATGAGTTCACTACGTACATATACCAGTTTGTGTCAACTCGTGGTCAAATTGTCTCTGTGGCAACTGTTTCACCTGACACTGGATCAGTTAACCAATTGCAACTAAAGTAAAAACTGGCGAAGTGATTTCTACCGGCAAAACATTTTCTTTTTTTAAAACATTAAATTTTAATATTATATATTAAACTTCTAACCTTCCCTCATCAACATTATTGTTTGTTTTAAGTAAACTTATAACCACATTGTCTTTCGACGAGCTTTCCCCCTTACCACAATCGTGACTTGGAGGAAGTATAATTGGTATCATTTCCTAGTGATTGTCCACTGTTTTAACCTGTACTCATCTACATTGAGGTTGGTCTTAATAAATTAAACTGCTAAAGAATGAATTTTTATTCTAATTATTCTTTAATTTAAATTATTTGTTTGATTATAACAAATTTATTTAATATTCTCAAAGCGAAGTTGTAGTAAGTTTAATGTTTTATAAGATTAACATGATCGACATGTTTTTCAACAATTGATCACTTTTTACCAATGTTCAATTCTGAAGAAGATTGATCTAAACAGATCAATCCGCTCTATTAATATTATTAGGCAATATGCCATCATTTGTGTGTTCCACTCTTGTTTTTGAATAGAATTATTCCAATTGATATTTCTTGTTAAGTTAAATAAGTCAGAATATAAGTGAGTTTAAGTTTTAGGGTTAACTAAAAAATATTCTTATTTTTAAAAATATCCGTTTTAATTGGTTTTTAAAAATAACATTTACAACTATTTTAAATTTGGGTCAAAACATGCATAAAATTTCTATTTATTTGCATTGCTTTCCATTAACTCACTCATTAGACAATTTAAAGATTTATTTGAAGAGAAGAACCTAAATTAGGATTGTATATGTGTCCTGTTTTTCGAAGTGTAATAAAATGAATTATGCTATCAGAAACATTATTTGCAAACAAACACAATTAACTTTATAGCTCTATTCATATAATTTAAAAAGTCGAATAGAAAAGGTCGAAAACTTCCAAAATGTCAATATTGTTTTTTTTTATAGATGTGACACGAAAAATTAGTTTACGTATTATTACCGTAAATGCGCAATTACTCAAAGGTTTCAAATCCTAGGGTGGTCTCAGATCTTGAAAATCTAACTTCTTAAGGAAAGAAGGTAAACTCATTTGATTAAAACTACATTTTGCTAAACAAAGTTTTGATCCAAAATTTTTTGCTAAACAAAAAAATGACATTTTCATTGCATATCGGTTTGATATACGCTGAGTCGATACTAACGCGAGCGCTATACGGTAAGAGCATATAGGGATGCATACAATAGCTCAATATGACCGTGCTATGGTTAACGTAAATTTAGCTGCATTGTTGGCAACGACAATGAATAACACGTGAACGCCTAAACCGATTTCCGTAAAACTCAGACCACGTGTCACTCTCGTGATTACGCTCGTACAATAAAAACACTGACTAAATCGGAAGAACACAAAACAAATAAAATAAATTTATGTTTAACACTTGTATCGTGTATATGGCTTTTATTAATGTGTGGTTATTGTTATGTTTTGCTCATAATCATAGATTTTGTCCACGAGATATGTTTTGTAGCATAAATAGTGCTAAATGAAAACAAGATCGATACGGTCATAATATCTGACTTTGTAAAGTATAGTTCAGTTAGTATATGTTCGCTCGATATCTCCGTTTGCTTGCTCCCATTAGTTTATATTATTTTTCATAAAATTGAATTTTTACTTATAATTTCAAATTTTTACATAGAATAAGCCAATAATCAATTCTATTTTTGAAATTATAGTCTTTATAATTACAATGAAAAATGGAATATCCCGATCGGTTTTTTTTGGCTATTTTTATATAATTTTTTTTGTCCAAAATGCTACAATAAAAACGGAATATCCAGTTCTTATTTTTGACTATTTTTGTCCAAATTTTTACTATAAAAACGGAATATCCCGTTTAAATGTTAACCAATTTTGTCTATTTTTGACAATTTAAAGACTGTTTTTATATAAAAACGGGTGATCCGGTTCCCAATTTTAGCCTTATTTTGGTAATTTTTGCCTATTTTTCACAGTTTTTAGCCAATTTTGTGGCCTTTTTGGCCATTTTTATGCCATATTATAATGGAAATCTTTTTATTAGATTAAGATACAGTTTAAAATCCTTTAACTAGAATAAAGAATTTACAAAATTCTTTAATTAAAATAAGAAAATGGTGAAAACCCTTTATTAAAGTAAAGGTTAAAATCCCTTAATTTGAATAAAAAAATGGTAAAAACCCTTTATTAAAGTAAAGTTTAAAATCGCTTAATTAGAATAAGAGTGCAGACGGACAGACGGACGGACATATCCAAATCCATATATGTCTAAAAAGTCAGATAAAAAATAATAAAAAAAGCTTTATTACTTAATGTAACAAATGAAAAATTAATAAAAATATATTGTAACGATAAAAATCTAAAAATTTTTTAGTATTTATCTGCGATAATAAAATAATTAAAAATATAATAAAAGCTATACTAAATAAGTATTAAAAGGTTTTTAACATACCTTTTCATTTTAATGACCAAAAAAACCAGATTTGACGCTTTTTATCTGAAATATAATAATTATTAATATTATATAAATAATGCTATTTTGGTGGTCGGGTAACCCCTAATCGAATCAGATACTGACCACCCGCGCGACCCTTGTCGGTCAGTGTCCACGGTCCCATTTAACGTACAATAATTAAATTAACGTACACACTGGTCTTCTCCAATTCTAATATATATTTATAAGGAGGACGGGTCAAAAATAATAAATAAAGATACTTACAATGTCTAATTGAAACTTAAAATTTGTCAAAGAATGATGTCTAAAATATTTAAAATTTAATGATAAAATTAATTTATAATTCTATTTAATATTTAAAAATTTTAACCATTTTTATATTAGAATTAGTGAATTAAACACAAATCTAATTTTTTAAAACAATAAAATCAATAAATTTTACATTTAAAACAATGCGATGCTGTCTAAATAAACATAATCTGCATTTTCTTCATTTGGTGTAACTTTTTCAACGTGACGGTTTTTGTCGTCAACTGGAAAATGACCATTTTTTTACCCAAACTTCCGCATATTCCACAGCACTAAACTTAGATACATCAATTGGACCATTCATTTTTATTCTTATCAGTTTATCCAGCATATTTGTCGTCAACCTATTTCTTCTACGTGTTTTAAGCATGTTTAAAAATGAAAAACTACGTTATACATCAGATGTGCCAACTATTCATAGAAAATTTTTATATTTCAGAAATTATTTAAATGTTATACCTGGTAAAACTAATACAGTGTGAATCAGCGTCAATGTTCTTGGAGTCCAAATATCTAATTTTAAAAATTCAGACCAAAATATGTTTGGTGATTAATTTTCAACACTACTCCAAACATTTTGATTATAGAACATGTTGTTCAATAAATTCACCAAATCTGATTGTAACAAATCAAAAGTAATATCCCACTTAAAAAAAGACTGGAATCCTTTTAATTCGTTAGCAGCATATATTACATATTCTGATGGATTTCGTAGAATATTATCAGGAAAAAATATATCAAAATTCTTCACGTCTACATCAGGAAAGATTTTTTTAACTTCATCAATTAAGCAATCTAGAAATAATTTTCGTAATGATAAAGTAGTAGCTTGATTTGAAATTAAGTTAATGTGTTTCCAAACAACTGTATTTGTTTCGTATTGCTCTATCGAACAAGGTGTGTTAATTGTTGCTTTACTAGGGCAACTACACGTTGAACATAATTCTATAAGATTTGTTCCAAACTGATGTTGTAAAAAGTCGACTCTATTTATTAATTTTTCAAATAGAACACTTTTTCCAATTAATAATCCGCCAGTTTTTTGAAATTCTAGTGAAAATGTGTTTCATAAATCAAAAACATCAATCATAAATTGTAAAATTTAAACAAAATGCTTATAAGTAATTTTTTTGTGTAAATATGCAGCTTTGTTTCTTGTGTTAGCTTGTTCAGTAGAATCCATTGATATTTTTCCAAGTTGTTTACTAATAAAAAACCACATTTTTGTACTTTTTTTTAATGATTTTACTTCACTTGCCACCCAGCGAACTTGAAAAATACTATCTAATTTATAGATTATTTCATCTAGTTCTTAAGCCATTTCCCTGAGTTGAATAGGCCGTTTATGACTATGCCAGAATTAAAAGTTATGTAATTCATTAATTATTCTTTCAAACTCATCAAAGTAGCTTATTGACTTCATAGAGTGTCCTGCTACTAGTTGTAATCTATGGGCCATGCAATGAATAGCAATAATGTTGTCACCAAACGTCTTTTTAATATGAGAAATGAATCCGACTTTTTGACATGTCATAACGCTAGCACCTAAAAAATTTAAAATTATTTAAGTTTAAAAATTTAATATTAAAATTACCGTCTGAAACAAATCCAACTAAATTACTTTTAAACGCATTAACTAAGCGGCACAAGCTTCTTTTGATATTTCAGATTTTCGTTGTAAATCGTTAAATGTGTCAACTAGTTTTTCTTTGTCTAATCTAATCATTTCGTTAACAACAGCTTGATGACCACTCAACGAAAAATGCCTCTTAATAAAATTATAGTTAAGACTATACGTTGATTTAACTTCAACGCCATCTTTATCCGCCAACTCCGGTCTATGTTGCGCATCTAATAGCATAAAATCATAATATTGTGAACATAGTCTGCACAAGTAACTGCTTTCAAAAGGTTTAAAATTATTCGGTCTAAATATTAGCCAAGACTGTATGTTCCTACTCGATTTTATAAGTTTAATAGGCATTCTAATTTTTAAATTCTTCGCCATATTGTTGACCCAATTTGGATCAAAATATTTAATTGTATCCCAATCGTTATTTATATCAAAACCCATTTGAGAAATTCTGTTATTTGAAATAACCACATCTGATCTGTCTTTATTGGCACGAATGTCCTTAAGTAAAGTTGAACATGTTTGTAATTTTATCTCTTCGAACTTCTGCTAACATAATCAGAAACTAATTTTGTTTCTATACTTTCGTTGATGTTTGGAAAAATTTCTGATGTACATGCTTTAGTAATATCATTTTGAATTAGGGAAATAACCAGTGGGGTTAACTCTAATATGTTTGATTCAAAATCCAAGTAACTCATGCTGCAGTTGTTTTCTTTAGATTGGTGTGGGATCTCCTAATTTAAAGGAGTCGTGAAGAAAAGGCAAAATCGAAACGGTGCACCGATTAATAGATAGATCATTTTCAAATGCTGGATCCATTTCACGTAAAATATATTGATCTTTTATATAAGTTTGTCTCAAATATTCATAAATATCAGATCTTTGTGATTTAGCTCTTCTACCGTAAACCACCATATCAACAACTGATGATTTTATAGTTTTTTTATAATCCATAGAAATTGTTATATAATATTCATCTAGTGATAGCTTAAAATTCGGTTAGTTAATCTGCATTAAAGTAAAACTATTGCACTTGGTAAATCATTACAGTAAGGGATACAATTGTTCAGCTGCTTGGTGTCATAAAAGTGCGGGAACATTATATCATCTGATGGAACATTTACAGAAGCTTCCATCAAATCCTTGCCACCAATAGTGAAGACGTAGTTTTCATTTAACTTGTAATTATAAAGATTAATTATTGAATAGATAAGTGGTTGACCTAAATCAATATAACTATTTGTTATATGTTTAAAACACAATAATTAAATAAATACCGTTCTTTTTGTGATCTATTATAATCATTTTATAATGATCTTAACTTCAAAATTTTACACCTTCTGGGCAAACTAACTTTATTTCTATAAACTCTTTACTTCTACTCTTTTTACTTTACTCTTTTACTTCTAACTTTTGTGCGTCGTCTGGATTAATTTCGTTTATAACTAAGTTGGATGTGGGTTTCTCAATTAGAGGTTCATTAATAACAGCTTTACAAACTTGACACAAAAGTGTAAATACAAAAATTATGGGTAACATCATGACCTATTAACATTAAAAAATAAAATTATTTTTTAAAAAAACCAATTATAGTTTTTACTTATAGTTAAAATTGTATAGGGTATAATCGTGGTTACCCATTGCTTACAGAATGTTTGCCCAGGGTTAACCCCAAAAGAATTCTGTTAACGTAGCCCCGCTTCTATTAAAAATACAGAATGTTTTAAAATGTGTTATTTTTGGGTGAAAAAATATTTTTTGATCAGAAGACATAAAAATGTCGTATAAATCCTATGAGTTTATCACATGACCCCTTAAAAATTATGATTTTCAGGATCTGACACCCTTAATTATTTGATTTTGGGTAACTATGATTTTAAAATTTTAAAATGTATTGTATATGAAATCAAAATGCTAAACCACTTTGAAATAAGTTTTCTATAAACGATAATTTGTATTGATAAATACATCGAACAATTGTGATATTAAATTTGAATATATTTTTGTAATAAAACAGTGAAAAATAAAATTTTTTGTATCAAGATTTTATAAAATTATCTAGTAAATCTAAAGCAATTTCGTAACCCGACAGGTATAAACCCGAACAAACTCATGCACCATATGGATGAACCCGCCCGAAGCGATACCGATAAGTTTGAACCCGACCCCAACATACTTTGCGGGTACCTGAAAATATCATCTTAAACAAATGTCAATAATATATAGCATAAATACCACATAATTTAAAACTCGCAGTAGTTTTACAACTAATATTTGTTAACTATTCATAAATAAAGTTCTTTTTCAAAATTTTCATTATACTTCATTTAGAAGTATAAATAAATTCGATCTTTATTGTCAAAATAACTTATGATATTGATTATTATTATATTTATGATAATTTAAAAAAATTTAAAATCTCAAAGAAAAAAATCATTTGACTTACATAGTAATAGATGTGTCAAATCCTATAGTTGACTTTTCAAAGTAAGATGAAAAAATCCCAATTAATTATGAAAAAATTCTGAACCTAATTATTATTATTAATTAATTTTTTTCAAAAACAAATGATAATTTTATTACTTACTTTTAAAAAACTTTTATAATTAATTATTATTTGATCATTTCTGATTGTCAAAACTTTCCATTTCCATATTCGTTAATACTTTTTCGTATTATTCGTTAAATTTTCGTTTCTGTTTATCATTTAATAGAGAATAAAAAAAATAGCATTTATAAGAAACAAAATAGCATTAATAAATGACCGATATAGCACTTAGAAATATTATTTTATAAAACTAGCTTTTGTAACAATTATAATTAAAAAAACAAAAAAAAAAAAGCCCTAAGCGTCTCAAAACTATGTAAATTGTGTTCATGTAACAATTATATACTTATAGTTTTTGAAATAATAATTGTATAAGTGCGGTTATTTTGCTTGATTGCATAATTATTTAAATAACTTACCTTTGATCAGTTAAATAAGTTGATAAGTTAAATAATTTTTTAAATAAATGTTTAATAAACTTAAAAACAATTATAAAAATTTAACGATATTAATTTATTTTTAATTAAATGCTTTTAAATTTTATTATTTTTTCTAAAAGAGGTTATACATGTTTTGTCTAACGAAATAATCAATTTTAAACATAGAAGCTGTATGCACAAAATTATTGTAAGCAAAAATAAATATTATTCTGTTATACAGTGCGCATTGGAAAGAAAAATCGCGTATGCTTTTTTCAAAATCTTAAAAGGATACGTTACAATATTGTAAACTTATTTATATTTTAAAGCAGTCTGAACGGGGTCTCAAATAAAACATATCTCGTAGACAGAATCTATGCTCCTATTATGCTCAAAAACGAATTTTAGCTAACACTAAAATGAGTATTGGTTTATTTTAAATCCACAATATCTTAAAAGGATAGCAAAGTTTTTCCTTAATAGTTAAATTCTCTAAATAGCATGAAACGTTTGTGCGTACCTGTCAAACATAATTATCTATTCCACTCTATTCCAAATTATTATGAAACGACAGGCGTCACTACTATTATCGTGTGTTGTGCGCTATGTTTAAACCAGATATGCAGGGAATGATAGTCTTTACGCGACTGTGTGCACATATGTACATTTACTTTCATATTGAAATATAATACTAATTGGCAACGCCAATGCATAAAGCTCTTTCAACGTAGTTTTAGCTCATTTTGGAAAAGACAGCTATTGTATTTATGATGTCCGTCTGTCCATGGATTCTAATAAAGAAACCATTTGTAATCAGAAGTATACCCGTTGGAGATAAGATCTATTTTATAGCTGTTTTAGAAATGAAAGTCATTACTTGACTAAGAACGAAATGACGCCTATTCTTCTTGGAATAGAACAGGTGGGAACAGCGAACATTCACGTGTAACAGATAGCATACCTATTCTTGCATGTCACAAAATTAGAAGTCTGAACGGTCGTAGGAAAATAACGGGGCTATATATTGACTGATAATACACCAGAATGTAGCTAATATAAGGTTAGAACAGTGCACATTAACTAGGAACAGATCGCAACACATATTTATCCAAGACTAAACTGTAGTAGATCTGACGTTTGTTGAATATAACCGTTTTGATTCATGCCACAGAACCGCCATTATGTCCAAAAATCCTACTTTGAATAAATAAAGTTCACGAGTAAACGGGTACCCGAATGTCGGGTTCGGGTCAGTTATCGACAAGTTTGTCGGGTATAGCTGGGCTCGGGCTCAAACCTTTTGAGTACGGGTTGGGTCGAATTTTAAAATTTATATTATAAAACCCGACTTTCATAAAAAATAAAAAGAATTGATCAAAAAGTTAAGAAAACTTTTGCCATTTTTAAAAATACAATTTTATTTATACTAAATAACAATTAATAATTGTAAAACTACTAAAATATATATTTTATGTTGACTTTTTTTTGCAAAATTTATTGACATTGCTTAAGTTGGACTACCTGGCCGGGTCGGGTCGGGTCTGGTTATCCAGTCTCGGGCACGGATTGGGTCAGGTTCAAACCTGACGGGTACCGGTTGGGTAGGGTTGCGAAATTGCTATCGATTTACTAGTCTAATTTAACAGATGATGAATGTAAAAATCTCTTATGCTTAACGATTCTATTTGATTAGTTCAGATCCATTTGCTTTGATAAACCACTTAGAAAACTATTTCGAGTTCATTATCAGAAAGATCCATTTCACCAAAATTATATAGAAGAAATAATACTCGAGTTTAGTTTCAACATAGAGGATCACCACACGTACATTGTTCAGTTATTGAGTGCATCTCTACGGACAGTGAATCTATAGAAAAAAACCTTTTAGAGTTACAAACATCTAAACATTCATTCTGGTGTAAAAAGCTGATAGGAAACACAGTGACATGTAGATTCGCTTTTCCACAGTTTTCAAAGCCAAATACAATAAAGATTGAAAAAAAAATCAGATTAAACAAGCTTATCGATAATGTTTTAAATATCGTATTTAAATAATTTTATTTACAAATGTAACATTTTTAAAATTTTTCAAATGTTTACTTTTTAGCATTAAATTATAATAATTTTTATTAAAGGCAACTTTGCTTTAAAAAAACAGGTTTAAATATATTTGTTGACTACTTTAAAAAATTTAGTTTTATTTCAAAAAAATTATTATTTAAATGGTTTGTTTAAACTTTATCTTTGAATTAAGATTGTTTTTTGCACAAAGAATTAATTTAAAACAAACTTTTTTTGTCAAATGTAAGATTGTTTAATGATTTTGAAATCAGGCTTTGTCGTTTAAATAAATAAATTAATTAATATCTTCATTTTTTAAAAATAATTTATTAAAATTAGTTATTAATAGTTTTCTTATTTTTTAAAATTTCGATACAATAAAATTCATTGTTATACATTAGAAATTGCACAGGTCTATTGATTTTT
>JAQIXJ010004971.1:0-10018 GCA_034700185.1 Phthiracarus laevigatus | reverse complement strand
TGACATGGGCGGGGAGAGTTCGACATGGGCGGGGGGAGTTCGACATGGGCGGGGGAGTCCGACATGGGCGGGGGGATTTAGAGATGGGCGGGGGGAGTTCGACATGGGCGGGGGAGTTCGACATGGGCGGGGGAGTTCGACATGGGCGGGGGAGTCCCTTTACAAAATTGTAAGCAATATTCGCCCACCGAAGGTGGGCTTCTTTCCTAGTATATGAATAAAAAACTCAAAATCGCGAAACATGTATTTGATAACGCTAGTGTGATTGAGACTCGTAACTTTATGGAATTTATTAAACATTAAATATATATTATTTAGCAGTTTATTGATTTTTAACTTACACTTACCTTTGATTAAAACTTAAGTTTGTTTGGCTATATAAATAAATTAACCATAATCATATTAAATTTTAGTGACTTTAAATTTCTATTATATTTTATTACAACTTTTATATTGTAAATCAAACCATTATTACAATTAAAATTAACAACTATTTCAATTAAATGTTTTAATTAAAGAGTTTTAAATTCTATATCGACACGCATTGTATCGTATTTTAAAATCGATAATAATTTCGATTTATTTATGACTTAATAAAATTTTTTATCTGACTTTTTAGACAGATATAAGGATTTGACTATGTCTGTCGGACTGTCTGTTATTCCGTATGGCCGTCCGCACTCTTATGATAATTCAGGGTTTTTAACTTTTTTTTATGTTAATAAAGGATTTTCACGTCATAATGGGCAAAAATAAGGTTCAATATAGACATAAAAAGGGTTATATAAGGCCACAAATTAGGTCAAAATGTGCAAAAATTCAGTAAAAATAGGCAAAATTACAGAAATAAAATGAAAATGGGGAAAGAGAGCTCCCATTTTTTGTCAAAACAATCTAATTTATGTCATCAAAAGTGAAAATGAATCTGGTAAGCTAGGTATTTTCAAGCTCAATTTCAAGAAAAAAGAGCTTCATCTCATTTTTTAAATACAACTAGTTAAAAAATAAATATTATCTCTTATTGTGTTTGCACTTAAATTAATGAGTAACAATATTAAATAAAGATATTTTTTAATTTAGTTTTAATACAAATAATTTATTACATAAGTTTTATTTATTTATGCTTAATGCATTGAAATTTATAATTTATTCATTAACCTTAAGTGATATACTTTATATCTATATTATAAAAATTAACTGATAAATATGATTCATTGATTAATTATTTTATCTTAACTGTAAGTCTCAAGTATTGCAATTGATCATACTTAGCAAAAGTTGCAGACCTTTTAAGGTAAACAAATTTTATTATCTAAGCTGGTTATAATAGAATAATGCTTTGTTTACGTGAAAAAAGAAAATATAGGTTTTAGTATAGATAAAAGTTCGATGTTATATTTGTAATAAGATCGTGAATTTTTTATAATTATACATTCCTGCTCACATATAGGTAGATAATCAACAAAGTGGTAAAAGATGTATTCATAAAAAGTGTCATCCAATGAACCATACTGCAAAAAAATTCATTTAATGTTTAGAAATATATATGCATTAATAAAAACAAAGTACTCTGATTAACAATAAAAGATTTAAAAAAACGATACCACACTTAAAAAAAATAGAAGTCCAAATCAAAACGTTTATGAAATTGAAATAGTAATTTCAGTTTGTTTATTATAAAAACGAAAAAACTTCATTTAAAATTTGAATCAAAATCAAATTTAATTTACAATTATAAGATTTTAAATGAATTAAATTTTAAATCGAATATTTTAATCAAAATAAAATGCCATTGAAACTGAATAAGTATGAAAATCGAATCTAAGAAACTTTTCTAAACTATATTACCTTTTAATTTGATCAATACTGAAATCTACTGAAATAAAAAGTACACGATTTAGTATAATAACCAGTCGTTTATAATTATATTGAATAAATAAATTAATCGTCGAATAAACCGAAACTCCGAACCACATTCCATACAAGCCACCCAAATAACACACCAAACTGTCGATTGTCAACACTTCAACCTCTTGCTGAACAATAATCGGATACCTCTTATCCAAATAGAGTTTGAATTTATGGACGTTTATACGATCAGGTCTCATTAAACTAATCGTGAAATAATCTTCATAGCAATCAATATTGTATTGGTTTTTACAGTATTTAGTTATGTTATAAATTTCTCGTTAATAATCGGTGAACAGTATTTAGTGTTATCCGTATTTTCATCTAAATCTGTTAGCATCCCAGAAAAATCCCATATAATACAATTATTAAGTTGTTTAAACTTTATAATTATACAATTTCTAATACATTGTTCATAAGAAATCGAATGAAAAGTTTTAGGAATCTTGTTAAAATAGTGGTTACAATTTGATTTGTACGGATACTGTAAATACTGTTTTGATTTCACTGTAATATAAATGTCCATAAATTCATGGATTACTCCATAGTTAACATAATATTGTAATCTATATAACTGTGGTGTAAAACTCTTAGAATTGTGAAACACGACAGTATATCGAAAATCTATCAACTTTTTGGGCAAAATATGCTCAAACTTGGAAATCGAAAACTCAACGAATAAGTTATCATCTTTAAGCAAATTATTCAGTGTCAATACCAATGACAAACACTTACTTTTTGCTAATGGATTATTAATATCAGTGGCTATGTAGCTATTAATTAAACTGAACACATTCCTGAAATCTTCTCCATAATACTTAAAAGAATTATTCCACAAACCATAATAATGTCCGGTTAATAATTTACTAAATTCCGAATTATAATCATTCAACAATTGTGTTCT
The DNA here is from genome assembly GCA_034700185.1 of Phthiracarus laevigatus. NCBI lineage: Eukaryota > Metazoa > Arthropoda > Arachnida > Sarcoptiformes > Phthiracaridae > Phthiracarus > Phthiracarus laevigatus. The sequence goes on along the minus strand of JAQIXJ010004971.1, from coordinate 7,206 downwards.
GAAACTCAAATTTATTGGAGCCCTGTACTTATAATGAAGCTCATTAATGTACTCTAATAATTGACTATAATTTGGATTTTTATCTACAAAATATTTTATAAAACTATCACAGAAATCATAAGGGAAACACATAGATATTGCTGGAGTTGGTATCGAGTCTGAGCCATATTGTTTTATCATAATTTTGAAGTCGCTTTCATACATAAAATATTTGTTAATTATGATGAATGCGTCAATCGCTAAATACATACTAACCAATATAATTATTACAACCTGAAATGATATATTTTTAAAATAAAAGCAAAATAAAATATTAAAAATTATAAGTACTTTTTTCCGCTTACTTTAAATTTAACTTTGCTAATTATCAGTTTAGCGAATAACTTTTTTGATTTGTATGGACTTATTAAAGGATAAACGCGATTCAAATTAATAATTATTTTCATTTTGTTAACTACATTATAAACCATTTTTGATATTATTTTTTGGGCATCGAATAAAGATAATCCATTCCATAACCCAATTAAACCACCGATATATGTTAAATATTCGTTAAATAGAAGCGAAGCTTTATAAGAATATGTTGGGTAATATATACTGAACAGGTTTATATAAATCGATGTAAATCTTCCATTTTCTAGTTGGCTTCTATGGACATACTAAGAAATAACAATAGCAGCGTTATTATAAAAAATTTCTAGAATCATGTTTTTTATTACGTTTATGTTTTCTGGTGAATAATATTCTTCATAACAAGGCGTTAAACATTGTTTCATGCAAACCAATTTCTGCTTTTGTGATTTACTTTTTATAACTATAGTCTTATTTAGTAACTTATAATCGCAAAATTGATATTTCTCTCGAAACATATCGTTCACCAGAATAGTTATTGATGAATTAAATACAGGCACGCAAGAGTATTTGCCAATAAAATAATCAATCATACATTTATTTAAGCATTGGTCTCTTGTTTGCGGTTCATAATGGCGAGAATTAGTCGCATAAGGTGCCACTAAGCGTTGAATTATTAATTTAGAAAATTTTATTTCTATTCTATTGTCTTTGAACAGAATAATATTATCATTGTAATCCAAATTTTCAATATTTAGCGGCGGATTTATATTAAAAGTATAACCAATATTTTTCATTTGTTTAAATACCGTAATATTTATTATATAAGAATTTGTCGATACTGCATGGATTTTAGTATTGTTAGGTATTATTACCTGAATAAAAGGTCTTGCTATAATAAATGATTTGTTTCTTTTAACAATCACATCACTTAATAATGATACACATATTTTATCATTCGCTGATTTAGTTATTAAAAGAAATTTTAAGTTATTGCAATTTATTTCTTTGACTTTGTTTAAATAATACAGTTGATTAAAAATGCAATTAATTCTAATATTTTTGTTAGTAATCATTATATGCTCCATTATGTTATCGAATATTTGTGATGAGTTAATAGTATCAATTTTGTGTTTCTCAATAAAATCATAACATATTGCGAATGAAGGCATGTCGCTAATGGCTACAAATCCTAAATCATTTTGAAAACTTTTAATCGCCACATTAACAGATGTTTCGAAACGAAAATAATCGCAAGTCTTCTCGTAAGACTGATAAATGAAACCCAAATAGCATACAATATGTATGAATAACTTCCAATTCTGGTTTCTTAACATATCTATTATATTTAGAAGTCTCTTTAACAATATCATTTGCATACTTTCTTGAAATTCGGCAATTATTAATTGCTGTAAATAATAATTTTGAGAAAATTTTTGAAATCTTCGTTTTTCTAGCGTAAAATACAATAAACTATATATATTAACGATAGAAATGCCTAACCAAAGCGACATTAATCCACCGATGTTTGCCGAAAACGATACAAATGAATATTCTGGTATTAACTCGTAAGTTAATACTTTCATATCACTTGGACTGAATTCTATGCTCCAATAAGTTTTATTGTATCCAATTTTTTGGGCATATTTATAGGTAAATGAGAAATATTCTTGAATGCAATCTTTTTTACAGTATTTATATGGAATACGCATATTGTTATGCGTTTTATTCCAATAACACATTTTAATATTCTCCATCATATGTCCCTTAACTAAATTTATAATTTGTGTTTTCATTTTATTTTGGCGTTCATCATATAATACTGGATAGCAATCAATCTTTTCTTCATAAAAATTTTTTATATATTCTTCAACGCATTCTTGGCAATATAAATGTTTAATTTTGCTAATTTCATTAACATTCGACCCACAATCAGTATTATAAGGATTTGGAAGTAATTTTACCATATCATTTCTGTAATCTACTTTTTGAACCAATTTATTGTTTTTCCATCTTATATCTGAGTAATAATGTCTTGGATCAAAAGTATATTGAGAATTAGCCAAAATTACATAAGAAAACCTAGTTAAGTGTCTAGCAAAATACAGAAAAAAATGATTGATTTTAAAAATTGTACCAATAAATAAGTTTAAACCATAGTATTCCATTGGATGGTGTTTGTGGTTTTTCATTAGGCTAAACCATTTTTGAACCATGTATACATATTTCAGTGGTTTACTTGTCTATAATTCGTTTTATCGGCGCCTCCCCTGTTAGCTGCACCCCATCTACACCTTTATCGGTGGAATAAGCTCGAAGATTAGTGTGCACATAAGGTTGCTACAAGGTAGTGGAATCCATAATGAAAAAATAAGGATGTAAAACAGTTTCATTAGCATTAGAAAGGCGCCTACTGCACGTACACAAAGTAAACATCTTTATTAATGGATTTAGATCAAATTTAGATAAAAGAGTGGCGTGCGAGTAAGGGGGTTTTGAGTTCAGGGAACCACCTAAAGCAGTAGGGGTCAAATATCAAATTTCGTATTGAAATCTATATCAATAAACTCATCTCAAAAACGGAATCAAATAAGTCGTGTCTCGAGGAAGTGTGCAAACCTCATTGAAAATGTATACATTGAAAATTTAAATAAAGATTAATTAAACATGCGAAGCAAGGGGCGGAGACCTGGTTAAATTATAACATTCAAAATGTTTTATAAATGTTATATTATATATATATATTAAATAACTATCTTTTGTAATTTAAATTTAGATTAAAATCTAATTTTGATTAATGATTAATTATATTTTAATTAAAACAATTACTAAAGATTTTGTGATTTATCTACATAAATTGGTTATATTTAAACGCTTATAATGACTTATAAAGACTTTAGAGAATTAAACAGCTGCTCAGTATAATCTTTGGACATAATCTTTTTTTAAAAAGGCAGCTAAAAATTTCTTTAATACTCCTTAATTTTTGAAAATTGAGAAGGATTTTGGCTGTGGAAAAATAATTTTTAGAAAATAGTTCTAATACAATCCTTAAATCATAATAGTCTGGTAAGCTATGGTTGAGGCTTGAATCTGATAATAAAAAAACTGTTTATTTACCTATAATCCAAACGAAGACTCATAACAATAGCGGAAATGTTTAACCTAAATTCGATGTTTTCAACGCTGATCTTATTAAGATCAAAATTTTTATTCCTCTCTTTGACATAGAAAAACGTAAAACACTTCATATTATCATTTAAGATTATAGATTCTCTAATTAGTGTAAAGTTAGAACATTTAATTGTATGGTGGTAACCAATTAAATGCAAATAACAACTTATTACATCTGATTGTAAAGTGCTATTAAATACATCCCTTTTAAAAAAGATAATTCCCGCTGAAGTATTTGATTGCTCAAAAATACTTTCCTTTTGTATTTTAAAGCAAATAGAAATTGATGGCAACTGTTTATTTTGACCATACTTTAGATTCAACCTAATATAATATGGATATGACAAGTAAAGAAGAGTAACATTTAATATCTGATAGCACATGATTGATAGGCACAATAATTTCAATATTAACTTTACACTTAGTTTGTTCATATTGAATCATACAGTTATATTTGATAAAATATAGAAGAGAATTTTAATGTTAAATAATTTCTTAAATAAAAATGACCTATTTTAATGATTTTCACATCTATGATTTTTTAAAAACTCTCAAATTATTTAGCTTGTTTATATAGTACGCAAAACAGTATATAGAAAAGCGTAAAAGTAGAAGTTGTGATCTATTTAGTGAGTAGTATTGATCAATCGTAAAATAAAGTTGAAGTTTTAAGAGAATGTTGACAACGCCTTTATTAGACAAGTTAATAGTACAGACTAATGTATGTAGAAAACAATAAAAGTCGAAATTATAACTATTTACAAGAAGTATTGATCAGTTTTAGAATCAATAAGAGTTTGAGGACAACACCTTTATTCACTTCCTGTATTATTGTCGCTCACAAATTTAGTTTGTCAATTTAGAATCCCTCAACTCACGACGTCAGTTTAATTGAATTTTTATGGATTGAATTATAAAAAAGGCGTTGATACGGAAATAATCGGGTTGATAAGAATTTAAAATAAATATAATTTTGAAATAAAAAGTAAAACAAGGCATATTAATCAAATTATGCCTTCCATAAACAAGCAAGATTGCTTTATTAATTAATTTAAGATAAGCATTGCATTTCATTAATTTAATGGTATTCATTAAGAAAATTTATATATTAAACAAGATCAATATCATAATATCTGACATTAGTTATAATAAGTACCAGCTTTTTTCAATCGCTCGCTTCAATTATTTTATATTATTTTTTCTGTAATAAGTTAAACAATAGATTAAACGCAGATGAAATCAAACACAAATCACATTATTATCGCTTATTTGCGGCATATGCGACTTTGATATTCAAATTTTCACAATTTTGCCGAATATCTCATAATTTTATTAGATTTTGAGAATATTTTTAGTCTTTAAATCATTATTTTTACAGCAAAATCTGGAATACTTCCCTTAATTTATTAATCAAATTTTGCGAATATGACCTAATTTTGCCTAATTTGGCTACTTTTTGGCAAAATTTTACAATTTTGAATATGTAAATCACTATTTCTACAACAAAAATCGGCTAATGTCACTCAAATTATATTTTTAAATTCTTCATTTTTGCCTATATTTGCATATTTTGACTAGATTTATGAGCTTTTTATTCTATTAATCCCTATTTTAACTGTAAATAAGACATATGCCATTACTTCAATATAATTGAAACAAATATAAACAAAATGTCAATAGTTTAAAAGGAGATTTCTAAATTATTTTGGGTTATGTTTGATTTTTTAAAATTACTCGAATATAATAAATAATAAATTAAATGGAAAATGCAAAAGTAGAAATTGTGATATAATAATTAGGTATTGATCCATTGTGAAGTAAACATATTAAATTAATCTATTTTTCTATTGATAAAAAAGGCGTTTGTTTATTAACTTAGTAAAACTTACAACTATACAGTAATACTTTCTAATGTAATTCAAAGAGATGGAAATTTGATAACAGCGCCCAATTCATTTCATAAATTAATGCCGCGTACATATAGTATAGCTATGCTATAACTTTAAGATGCATTTTTCGCAATAACATGTAAGTAAATATAATTTCCATTTGCAGACGAGTGTTTTGAAGTAGTTTGACATTATTAATTTTAAATGAAACATTATTTTAATTTAAAAGAAAAAAGTCTGATATTTTACATTTTCTACTATAAACAAGGGTCTTATGTACAATATATGGGGACCTACATGGGTGGATTTAGTCACTCTGTTAAACAGCACTCAAGACGCTATGGCCTATGGATTATCTTTAATGTCATTGGCTATACAATAGGTGCATTTACAGGTAACAATTTTTAAAAATTACAATATCCTGAGGTAGTCACTAGACCAATATAAGCTAAAAGCTTTTATAAGGCTAATAGTTTTTAATTTCAGGTGGATTTATATTTAACTATTTAAATCGTCAGCTATTATTAGCAGTTTATTTATTGATAATGGCAATTACCACTACATTAACGCCACTACTTAAAAGTTACACAATGTTTCTGGTGCTATCAGCGTTTTTTGGCCATACGATAAACTTTTAGCTTATTATCTGTTTAACCTTAGTGAAGAACTTATCGTAAACTATAAGTTTTAAATCTCATCTTTAAAGTCATTTAAATTTGAAACGGTTAAATTCATACACAAATTTAAATAACAATGTAAACTAATTCGGCCAAAATTATAATTGTTGATTTGTTTTGGCTTTAATTTTAAAACAAAGATCTTTGAGAGGTTAAGACTGTACAGGAAATATAACAATAAACATATTCGTTAAAGAAGTTTGTCAAATTGCTTTGGCTTAGATCTATTGATTGTACTCATTAACTTACAACATTTAAAAATTAACGAATTACAAACCTATAACATTAGTAGATTTGACATACAATTTTAGTATTTTGAGTATATGGGGTTAATGTTCGTTTAACTTAAGTTAACAATAATAATTTATTAAATATAATTAAGTCATTCAGATGTGTTAAGTTTGACGTTTTCGAAAAAGTCCGTTGTTTTTAAGAATAAACTTATTATTATGGCAATAATCTTAATTTAGAAATATTAAAGTAATAAATAAATAAAATATTAACAAAAATTAAACAACAGTATTAAAATATAATATATTACCTCATAAAAACGAAAATAATCAATGAAAAAGAAACTTCCGCAATAAAATCCAATTTTCGTTTTACTACTTTTCTCAATCATTGATATTGTCTGAAAAACAATAATTTCGGAAAAAATAAATTATAAAAACCATTTCGAGTGATTAAACTTTAATTCGTAAAAAATAATAAACCTTCATTTTAGTTTTGAATCGCAATAAATTGAGTTTAATTAAATAGGTTTTAATAATAATATCATGCGAATTATTAACGTAATGAACCAAATTAGATGCAGAATTCATTGGATAGCAAATAATAACGCAACAATTAAGCATACCATAGAATGCTAAAAGTTTTATAATAAAGTTGTCGTTTACGAAGCAAATATAATAAATCAATATTGCGTTGATTTGTATAAAAGTAAAACAAATCAAGAAAAGAAATGTAGACCAAGTATTTCGATTAAAATCGATTATCTCTTTATGAATATCATGTAAATGTGATATTAATTGAATAAATTTTGAATTTATATAATTAGAGTTAAATATAACGTTTAGTTTTTCAATCTCATTTTTTGTCGTTATTAACTTTAACTT